>WURT03000003.1:26168-41290 GCA_009936505.3 Holothuria glaberrima | reverse complement strand
AGACATGCAATTACCACTGTGGCCATGCATGAAGACAAATACATAAACAGAGATGTAACTAATACCAACTAACGGCTCCCAAGGGAACTAGTGCATACTGACTTGACTCGGAATGAGTCTTACTTAACATAAAAAGAAGATCCATTGGACAATGTAATGTCTATACGAAGCTCATACACTTCTTGGTTTGTTATGTACGACATTTTCTCGTTCCCCAGCCAAAATTCACTCAACAGAAATCCGAAACCGTCTGCATAAGCATTCCATTTTCTGTGAAACAACAATGGTCCATTAGCTCGACGGTATATGACCCACATTAGAGAAAGCATTTCAATATTTTTGTCACTCATGTGTTCACTGCGAAATTTATGCTAACGAATTACTGGTAAACTCTTTAAAAGTTTTTAAAATGTATAAATTATTAGGCTAAGGGGTATTATCAATTAAAAAGTATAATTCTGTTGGGCTTCGTTTTTGTCGAGAAAGACGACAATTTGTGAATTGTATATATTATGTAACAACCAAAGTAAAACTTTGCCCAAATCTTCTTTCAGAAATGGATCGATATTCAACTCTGTAAGTGGCTTAAGTGTGATTTGAAGCAAACTTTCAGAAAACGTATACAGCTAAAATATAGTTCTCTAATTTTGTTTTCTGCCGGGTAGTAATTGCCTTTTTTAAAATATGTTGATGCAAAAACATATGTATATTTTACCGTCTAGCCACCAGAATCAACGGTGTTATCACAATAAACCTCGAAAGGATGTGTAAAACTATCCGGTCGTATTAAAAAGACACCGCTGGACTCAGCTGAAGATATTGGACTTTGGCCTTGAACTTCCTTGCAATCTCTTGGTTACTCGGGGTGTTGATAATAGAAATAAGATGAACCTTAAAGTTAGAGAGAAAGCAAAATTTTGCTCAGTACATGTCACCTGTAATTAGAACATGTAGCAAAACTTGTTAAGAGGACTCATACAAAAGATTTTTTACACGGTGCATTAATAAAGCAAGGAACCAAAGTAGATAATTGTTTACAGCTTTTTCTGGATGAAGCATTACTGTTTCCTTACTTTGCTCAGGGCATTCGGTTGAAGCTCTTCTTGCATTTCTCTCGAGGTGTTCCTAAATAAATGAAAAATGAAAAGTTTATTAAACGTTTTGGGATTGAAGTTTAGGAGCACGTGGAAAATTCTGCCTGAAATCTTTGACGATGATGTAATATTTGTTACTTATGTATCTGTGGCAGTTTTAAAGGCAATAGCCACATAGCTAGAAGTGAATCCCTAGAGCGAAGTACCATACACTGTAATAAGAGGTTTTCTCAAATTCAGTCATTCACATTGCTCTGGTGATAACATACATACTGCCAAACAGTAATTACATTTGTAGAGCTTTGAACTATCTTGTAGCAAGTGAGTGCGAATAAGCTAATTAACATCCCGCTATAAATACTTCAGCCATTGCTCCTCTTTTAAGCAAGCTTGACTCAGGCGAAGGAGAAAAGTGTTTAAAATATGGAATTTCAATATTAAAATGCTGAGATTCAAGAACACGACACAATCCCTGAAGACCAAAACTTAACCGGTTACTGGTACCCTCACTACTACAATTCTTGTATTCTCTTAGATTATAAATAAATCATTTCTTTAAAATAATTTGATACTTTGAGTAATCCACTTTTATGCTTGAAATAGTTAATGAGAGTTTTCAATTCACTGTATGTTTAACGGTGAATAATAGAATTTTAAACTGAATTACACATAAATAATCTCATCCACAACGCAATAAACTGGAAGTTAAAAAATAAACGTCAGCTCAACTGTTCTTTTTGCAATAACGGAGTCTCAAAACTTAGCTTACACCGATTAGTTAACTGTATAGGTCCTAAAATGCAGTGAGAAGGAGAGTTGTCACATAATTCTAAAGTGTCACTTTTGAAAAAGAATACTCAGGGTACACTCATTCAAAATTTTAGTTTACAAATAAAGCGATCTTTTTATGCTAATATTTTGGACATTAATTCTTATTACTTAGGATCTATAAAAAAGAGCGTGTAACGCACGTGGGATTATGTCAATCTATTGAATTCTTTTCTCAGGGAACCACATGAAAACTGATACTACTTTGAAAATTTCTTTTTCACATTTATTCGAATTTCACTGGTCTATAACGCCTTTCTTGTTGCAACGCAAGAAGGTGTGATACAGTATATTGCTAATTTCAAGCTAATCATAAGTGCAATACGTTAGAAGGAATGAGTTAGAGGAGTATGCTAAACTCATCAGCATCGCAGTCTTTATTTTAATAGGCCATGTTACATGTTCCTGAACTCTGATTTTGTATCGAGCAGGGGTAAACTTAAGATATGTTTTATTTCTCTGTTCCTTTTGTCCTTGACAGGTCTCTCAGGGGATATAACCTCTTTCTATTGGATATTAACTTTCCCCTGTTCTGTGTTCCGTGTTACATATAACATGTACTTGCAGACGTAAGTGCTAGGTGTGTCCACATTTTCTAAATACTGGATGAAGCAAATGTAATCTGACGATAGATATATGTTGCAGAAGTATGCCTTTAGTAAGAATAATCCCTTTGTGTACGGTTCCTGATATAAAACTGTTATGGGATTTACATTGAGACTTAACGCGTTATGAATTACCTAAGTGATGCTCACACCATTAAACAAAATCACACGAAACTTGTTTCGGTATTCTACGGTCAAAATTAAAACTTTACAGGCAGATTGGCAAATATATAATCCTTCTACAGACTGGATCTTTACATTACACTTTAAAAATGACAATTTCAAATTGAGCCGAAGACGGGTCAAATGGGCCCTGAACCAAGAAAGGGTCAAATATTGTCTAGTTTCGTTTAAAGCTAACAATTTTGTGTTCAAAATCAACCAAATGTAGTCAAATATTTGAACAGATTTCGACGCAGTGCCCATCTGAATGGATTCGCTTCAAATATGAACCGGATTTGTTAGTCTTTCTCAACTTAAAAGTCTTTCTCAACTTAAAAAGCATGCTTCTTAAACGAAAAGTGTAATTACATTACCATCTTTTTTCAGATATAATGTCAGCCCTGCATCAAGATACATGTGGTAGCCAAATCATACGAGAACTAGCAGGGTACATTAGAAAATTTACACTGTCATAAGTAGATTTGTTTTCAAAGAAGGCAGTATAAAATGCTCAATGTTGATAAACTAATTAAGCTTCATGGGTTTGAAAAGAATAAAGAATGCCTAAATTTAGGTGAAAAATTTGACAAAGCAGATAAATAAATATACGTCTTTTAGAAAACTACTTGGATAAGATTGTCAGTTTTATGTAACCTTATCCGCATTTTTCTTTCTTTAAGGATATGTCGGGGTTGTAAATTACAGGGGTTGAAAGGTGTTTGTTGTTTCACTTTTACTGCTCTAGTTGCAACTATGCAATAGTGTATTAAAGAAGATGCTTGGACTATTCTGGCAATGGAGAAGGAATTTGCAATAAAGTTATAAGGCAACAATGCATCAAAGTAATTCCATATCATTACAACTTATCGGAATAAAGAAAATTTACTCACCCCTTGAACTGTTATCAAATTCGTATAAAAGCACACAGCATCAGCAACAAACAAATCGTGACGAGATTTCGCAAAAAGGTCATAATGTTTGTAGCGCTAGGTATTCTCTTAACGAAAGACAATCTACGAATGAAGGCACCCGATTCTGGAGGCCTTGATAAGAAAGCTACTAATATATTGTGTTGTAAAGTGAGGTTGCAAAAGAATTCGTAACATAACAATACAATTATTCAATAGCGTACCAATATGCAATGTGCAAACAGTTCAGATCATATGTTTGTTTAAGGGATGGACAATATTTAAGACCCTTTCCAGTATAGCGATCTTCTTGAACATCCTTACCAGAAGTTAGCAAAGCGGAGGCTTTGCCATAACAACCTAAATGGAGATCTTAGTCTGTAACAGAGGCAATCAGGAATCGACTTACAGAATTATTGACATTCGTCAATGTATCAACAGTGTAACAAAAAACAACACAAATAATGCTACTTTAGAATCGTTATGTTAAGAAATTTCAATTCTCTTCAAACCTTCAACTACATAAATTGAGTATATTTAGATGAAAAAGAAAAATAAAGTTACTACTGTATGTTGTTAGTGATTTTGACACATTGAAATCTGATTCCTGACTCCCAAAAAGTTGCATTGAAACAATGGTCAATATAATTTCAACTGCCACCAATTATTGTGAATTTTGTTAGATTAATACTGTACCACACTCAAGCACACATATGAATGAAAATTACCTAAATTCTCATACATCTTGTATGTTAATTAGAGCTTCTGAGATGATGTTTATTTTAAGCTTTGTTCATACAGGTCTGTTTTGAGAGGGATCAGCGTTTTCTTTCAATTCTTTGTCATAAGAACGTCGAAGATTGTGCCAGGCAGGAAAATTGCCTTACTGTGGTTCTCAAAAACCATCCTGTCAAAGGTTATCTTTTGCATTACTTCCAAACATTTTTTAAAGGCGAAGATGAATTACGGTTCGCGAAAAAAGTCCAGATTCTTTCACAAATGAGCATGTGTTCATATTCAGCCTATAGGTTCTTATATGCTACCTTAAAAGAAAAGGCCAGTAATATCATAGGGTTTTGCAAATGATTCCGTGTGTATTGAGGGAGTAACAGAGACAGTAATTAAATTTAAAGAAAGCGGAAAAAAAACAGTAAACATCTGCTCAAGCTGTTCAAAAATATTTCCATTAGAGGAAGCTGAAAACTGCCTTACTATGGTTCTCAAAAACCATCCTGTCAAAGGTTATCTTTTGCATTACTTCCAAACATTTTTTTAAAGGCGAAGATGAATTTCGCTTCACGAAAAAGTCCAGATTCTTTCACAAATGAGCATGTGTTCATATTCTGTCTATTGGTTCTTATATGCTACCTTAAAAAAAGGCCAGTAATGTCATAGGGTTTTGCAAGTGATTCTGTGTGTATTGAGGGAGTAACAGAGACAGTAATTAAATTTAAAGAAAACGGCAAAAAACAGTAAACATCTGCTCAAGCTGTTCAAAAATATTTCCATTAGAGGAAGCTTAAACTACGGCTTTTTATCTGAAGACTAATCGTAAGTGCAGGTATTTTCGAGTGGGGTTGGGGCGACATGAAAGAGTGTAGTAAGTGGCCTACTGAATAGCTTGTGATACTAGCGGAGTGACACCCTAAGTTGGCGCCTAGCGTAGCTAGAAAATTTACCTTACTTCCTAAATGCCTCTCAAGATCAAAGGAAATGGCGCTGCAGTTTTATGACCCTCCCTTATTTTTTGTTTGAAATGAGACCTAGAAGGCTTGAATAGGTTTTTCGCATGTATATATTATGCACACTGGGACCTTTCAATTGTACACATAAACCATGGGAACATTCCTCGGGCCATGGGACTAATACTTCAGTGCTTGGTAGTATCTATTATACATGTTCGGACGAACTACTGTCATGTGTTCACAGCAATACAATACAAAGCGGTCGTCACAAACAAATCCAGTTTAGCTTCAATGAATAAAGTACGCACAGTTAATAGTATCATCCCCGCAATTTACCCAAACTGTTTTATATATGAATAGTTCATACTTTTCCCCTCGCTGTCCCCCCCCCCCCCCCCCAAATGCGTAACGCGCGCACAGGCAAAGTCTCACTCGGCTGTGACAACCATTTTTGTCACAACAACCACTTTTGTCACAACTGCTGCCCACTGTTGTCACAACAACCACTTTTGTTATGGCACTAATTGCCCAATTCTGTTCTAATGAACCTTATTCATTTTGCCCAGTTGTTCAGTGATTTTCAAAGGTTATGGGGGTCAGGGCCAAATGCATGGGCAGTGATGAGGTCGAGGGCCGCAAAGGAATGATCAAAGGTCTATTTGTGACGTGCTTTTGTAAATCTAAGAATTTTACAGTAAGACATTTCCTCAAACCTAAAATGGTAGGGAATTATTTAAAATTATGATCAAAACTAATTTCTATCCTTTAACCTACTTATTCTGGGTTGATTAACCATATTTGACCTACTGAATAATTCACGCCCACACAGAGTGTAGTTACCATGGTAACAGGAGAGACAACTGAGTGCGGCACTACTTGTACCTTGTGCCACGTCTGAAGCCACATGAGCCATGATAGCTTAGTGGTAAAGGCGGGTGCACGGAACGCGATAAACCCAGATTCGACTCCTCTGGCTTAATTTTCCCTCTAAATTTATTTCTTTTGTTCTTCCCCTTGTTCATAGAGGCTACGCAAGTTCTAAGGAATTATGCACAAATATGATCGTTAACTAATTACTGATCTTTCGACTTATATATATATATATATATATATAATTAAAATGTTAAAACTAGAATTGCAACTACACATACAAAAACTAAAAGACACCCTGAGTCGAGAAGCTTTCGGCTGTTTATTCAGCCTTCCTCAGCTAGAATGAAACAAGATGAAATGCGTTCAAATGTCCACCTGCAAAATTTCTAAAAGACATGCAAATACGAATAAAGAACGAAAGCATCCAGCACAAACTTTGAAAAGTAAAGGATAAAGCTTAAAAGCAGTGGGTGGATAAGCAGCGAAAAAGAAACAAGATATGATATTTAAAACAGCTGTAAGTGCGTTGCATTGAAATTAAGATAACCCTCTAAATGTTAAAACCAACGGTAGCCAAAAGGAAACGGGAAGTACCAGGCAAGAACATTTCACATTAGGAAACACCTAAAAGAATTACCCTTAAACTGTACCGTAGATAACTGACTCTTCAAATCTCTAGGAGGACGCAGCAAAACAAGATAATCGGATGTTTTCTACCAGTTGCAAATGTGTTGCAATGTAGTTAAGAATATAGCTAAAACTAACGGTGGCTTAAAGGGACCAGGAACAAGTACATTTCATAAAACCAAACCACCAAAAGGAGTAGAAAAGACTCCCCCTGAACTTTACCGTAGGTAGCTTATTCTTTTAGTCGAATTAAATTATTTCCTTTTATTTAGGCCTAGAGGAAACAAAGTGTTCAACTGGGCTAACCAATAACCCTCTCTTTTCGTAAGGATTATGTCAATATTAGACTTGCTGTAAGTCTGCTCTATAGTAATGAACTTAACGTCCGACAACTGATGAGGAGAAGCATTGCAATGGACTGCTTATTCGCATCTGCATGGATTATTCAGGAGATCGGATTTGTGATTTCTAAATCTAATTTTGAATTCAGTTGAAGTAGACCCAACATACGTCAGATAACATTTTCAACAAGTTGTTAGGTAGATTATGCAAGCACTAGTACAGGAAACGTAACTCTTAATAGGGTAAGTTTTCTCGGTAGCACAACTAGAGAAGGTGGAATTCTGCAATAAAAGTTAGTGCAAAGGTCACACTTCTTCCGCCCGCATTTGAAAAACCGGCTGGAGCATCAGTGTCCCTTGTTTGGTTACGATAAGGGGATTTCGGCTTCCTAACTAAATCCTTAAAGGACTTACATTTTCTATAAGCGGTGGAGATTGAATTATATGAGAAAAGTTCTGTCATACGAGGCGAACTCAAAAGGATGTGCATATGTTTTTGAATGGTGGAATGGGTATTAGGCAAAGCTGCATTGAAATTCAAAACTAGGGTATTTACGACTAGAATTTTTCTTTTCTGGCAGGATTAAGCAGGATATGTCTAGGTACTTTATTAACCTTATCAAATTGCTTCTCTACAAGTTGGGGGTCATAACCTCTGGCTATTTAATAATTCTAATACTGTATGAATCTGTCAAATAACGACTCAGGGGAAGTACACAGCGTTTTAGACTAAGGGCTATACTGTAAGGTATACTCTTCACCTGATACTTAGGATGAGAACTAGAAGGTAATAAATATAAATGACCATCAGTTGGTTTAGAGAAAACATCAGTAGAAACAATTCAATTTTTCAAAATAACCAAAACATCCAGAAACTCAGGCTTAGACTCAGAAAAACTAAATACGAAATTGATAGTGGGGTAGATAGAATTAATAAAATCCGTAAATTCATGAAGAGCATCAAGTTCATGAGGCCAAATCTCAAAGATATCGTCCCTAAAACGCCACCAGTTTTGAGGTTTAAAAGGACCTTCAGTAGTAGCTATTTTATTTATGTTACTCATGGCTATGTTAGCATAACTACTTGCATTCCTGGCGGTGCCATGGATTTGCACAAAGTTGTTACATTTGAAGCTAGAGTTGCTATGTTTTAGACAAATATCGACTGCTTCAATAATACACTCGTTACAAGGTAAATTTGACGTCCTATTGGTTAAAGCTTCTGGCACGGCTTTTAACCCTAACTTATTATCAATGCTGGGAAACATAGCGGTAATGTCCCAAGAAACCAGTAGGGTGGAAGGAGCTGAAGTTTATTAAGAAAATCAGTGGTGTACATATATATTTATATATATATATATGAGCTTGGGTTTGACTTATATATATACATATATATATATTTATATATATATATGTCGTGTATATACATCGTGTATATGTATATATATATATATATATATATTTATATATCGTTTATATACATATATAGGCGATGATAAACAGTTATGTACTCAGGGTGACATAATACGAGCACGAGACATATGTAGTGATATACGTATGTATTTCAGGCACGCCTGTGCCCTTCTTCAGCACAAATAATGAAGGGATATGGCTGTATGCAATGAAAAACGTACAGTGCAGTGAACTTAAAGTAAAAGCCTAGACAGTGGCGTAGCGGAGGTGTAATCTTTGGGGGTGTAGAGATCATGTTTTGCCGACAGATCTGGTAATGCGTAAAACGAGCGCGAGTCACGAGCGCGCGCTTTAGCGGGTGGGGTCCAGGGGCCCGCCGCAGGGCCTCTGGTGGGATCCAGGGTTAAAGCCCCCGGAAGCTCTGAGGTTTTAGCATATTTCTGGGTAAAAGAATAAGTCCGGGATAGGTATATTTTGGTTCATAATACATTATCCAGTGCAAAGATTCCTAATAATTTCAATGTGGTAGGCTATTCTTCCCGTCATGCTACTACAAACTTCAGTATCTGAACTTGAAACTCAGACTTTAAACACTATGCGTTCAGCATTTGAACATTAGGCTCGTCAGTTGTCCAGGATATCTCTCAAGGAGGGTCATGCAGTATGTTGTGTGCCGGCCTGGGGGGGGGTCTAATAAGGTCCTTTGAAAATTTTTGAAAAATTAGGTGTCCTTACATGCAATCTAGTGTCACATATGCTACATTTTGAAGTAAAATTTGTGTTCAAATATTTACGTATTTTTAGGAACTAAAGGAAAAAAATTGGCATCAGTGAGGGGGCATGGCCCAACTGCCCCCCTCCCCCGAAGCCACTGATACGTTCTATATATGTTACATTTTGGTGTTCAACAATTGAACGCCTGAGTTTGCAATGAAAGACACGCACAGCATGCATTATTTTTTCCCAGGATGTTTGTGGGTAGACCGGATCCCCAGGAATTTGCAAAATGTGGGTTAGGGTTAAGAAAACGAGCTAAGGATACCCTCTCTATGAGTAATCATGTGCTGCCGATCCCATGGTGATGACAAATGTGAAGAATAATGTCCAGAACGTGTTTTTTCAAGAATGTCATATGACCCGAAATAGCGCGCCTATACGGAAACCTTTAATTCTCTTTGTTTCCCCGAGTTGCCGACGGACTCGGTCACTCGTCCAATTACACCGACGGTCGTTGATACGGCCGTCACATGCATGATCAATTTGCCGACGGGCCTTCAACTTGAACTGGCCAATTAGATGAAGAGCCGAAAATCGAAATAGCCGATAACAAACCGGCCGCGCGCTCCCGTTCTCTTTTTTTTCTTTCCAATCTTCGTCTTCCCTTTCACTCCCTTCCTCCCCTTTCCTTTCCCTTTTTCCCTCTTCCTTTCCTCCTCTTTTCTTTTCCTCTTCTGTTCCTTCCCCTCTCCTGTTTTGCCGACAGACCGAAAGTTTACCGACGGCGACCAAATATTGGGGGGTGCTTCACCACGGATGGCAAAGGGGAAATCACTCAGAGCACCTAAATCCAGATTTAATCCATTGTTATGGGTGTTGAGCTTAATTATCCACTTACTCTCGGACCTAAGTCTATTGCTGAACGTGCGGTAATTCGAGCCTAAAAGGATATACTTGAGATTGGATTAGTTGTGATTGTGTTCGCTGAAATGCTTGACAACTGGATAACTAAGAGCTTTTTCTTCGACTGTCTTTTTACGGTTATTGAATATGAGTCTGAATTTCAAACCAGTTTGTCCAACATGGTTACCATTTTCACATTTATTGCAGCACATCAAATATACGACATTGAGGGTATTACAATTGAAATGACCGGGCCGGAAAAGGTTTAAGGACCCCTCTCGTGTCCCGTAGGTAACCAACAAACCTCAAATCCTTGCTTACTTCCTCCAGACTCCCTAGTATGTCTGGCACTGGCAATCAGAAATGCGGCAAACCCAGATGTCAGATATGTAATTTTTTAAATTAATGACCCCTGTTTCACCCCCTCCTGGCACTAAATGCCGTACCCCGCCCTGTCATTTCAATAATGATAAAAGGGGCGGTAAGATCTGGACCTGACGTTGTGTCCAAGTCTCATCTGCCTAAATACGAATCCCATAGCAGATGCGACTAAAACACGGCGATGAGGATGTTGCATTAGAATCTGAGCTTCCGAAGATTAATGCATTTTTCACCTCGCACCAACAGCATGTACGTAGAAACAATACAAAATTGTACCAAACCTTTATACAGGTTAGTGATTTTGTAACCTGTTACGTTGTGCTTCCTATGTTTAAGAGGTTATCCACCCTCATAAGCTTTCTTAATCGTCTTGTCGATAGCTCTTGGTCTTTTGAATGCACTGGAAACCGTTTTTAACAATGACAGAAATAAACGTTGATGAAACTTGTATGATAGCCGCTAATTCGCTTGCAGGAGAGGTCACAATACGTTAAGAAGTGGGAACAAGAGGCGTCTATTTCTTTCATTTCTTTTTTTTTTTTTTTACGCGGCTTTAGTTTGCTTATCCATTCCTTTAGAGGCATGCCATGTAAATTAAGAGTAGTAACAGATGGTCATCTGCTTTAGAAGGTAAGGCCTTCCTTAAATTTTGCCCGCTCACTTTCCGATTGCAATATAGTCACACAACTGTCAATAGATTTACTTTTCGTGTTCAGTCGTCGCAGTCAATATCCTTCTACTTATTTTGTAGACTTTCCAACAATTTAATTCTCAAACCTTCATCAATGATAAGAAATACTCAAAAAAAAAAATATTGACCAAAATTGCAAATACTAACAATTCAAGATTTCAGTTAAACTTTCAGATTTAGCCTTAGGCTTAAAACCTGCCAGCTGTTACTTGACTTTTAATTTTGATTTCATTTTAGTACTTTGTCGACAAAAAGCTCCCTACATTTGAGTTGTTTATTAGTTGCCTGTACTGAGTTTGAGAGAATGATCGATTGAACACTGATCAATACCTGAATACGAACAAAAGGTTTTGCCAATAAGGCTATTCATATATGGAAAAAATGTCCACTTTCAAAGTAATATTATGAGAGAAAATTAGTCTTAAAGTTCTCTCCATAAAACGTTTTTAAATATACACTGCTCTTACATCTGTTACTCTCAGCCATTTCTATCTTCTCATTTTGCAAGGCACATTTTACGCAATTCAGCCAGCAATACATGCTAACTTCATGCAATGAAAAAAACATCATTCTCTATTGGTCGCTGACTTTGTCTTCTTACAATTGTCTCCATTAAACGTTTAAAAAATATACACTGCTGTTACATCTGTTACTCTCAGCCATCTGTACTTTCTTATTTTGCAAGAAACCGTTTGCGTAGTTCAGTCAACAATAAATGTTAACTTCATTCAATAAAACAAACGTCATCCTGCACTGGCCACTGTCTTTGTCCACTTAAAATTGTCTCCATTAAACGTTCAAAGAAATATACACTGCTGTTTTATCTTATAATCTCAGGCAATTCTCTCTTCTTAGTTTGGGAGAAGCCGTTTACCTAGTTCAGTCAGCAATACATGCTAACTTCATGCAATGAAACAAACATCATTCTCTATTGGTCGCTGTTTTTGTCTTCTTACAATTGTCTCCATTAAATGTATTCAAATATTCTCTGCTGTTACATCTGTTACTCTCAGTCATTTCTACCTTCTTAGATTGCAAGAAACCGTTTACGTCATTCAGTCAACAATACATGTTAACTTTATTCATTAAAACAAACGTCATCCTGCATTGGTCGCTCTCTTTGTCTTCTTATAATTGTCACCATGAAACATTTAAAGAAATATACACTGCTGTGTTATCTCATACTCTCAGCCATGTTATTTCCATGTACTTATTTTGCAAGAAACCGTTTACGTGTTTCAGTCAGCTGGTCAGGAATACATGCTAACTTCATTCAATAAAACAAACGTCATCCTGCATTGGTCGCTGTCTTTGCCCACTTAAAATTGTCTCCTTTAAACGTTTAAAGAAATATACACTGCTGTTACATCTGTTACTCTCAGCCATCTCTACCTTCCTAGTTTGCAAGAAACGGTTTACGTGTTTCAGTCAGCAAAACATGCTAACTTCATTCAATAAAACAAACGCCATCCTGCGTTGGCCACTGTTTTTGTCCACTTAAAATTGTCTCCATTAAACGTTTAAAGAAATATACACTGCTGTTTTATCTGTTACTCTCAGCTATTTCTCTCTTCTTGTTTTGCGAGAATCCGTTAATATAATTCAGTCAGCAATACATGCTAACTTCATACAATAAAACAAACGTCATCCTGCGTTACCCCGATGACGTAACACATTCACTGTTAGGGTAGATCGAATGTCACAAGGAGAAAGTCTAAAGTAAAATACTTTATTTACTTCAAGTTCGATACTTTCGATAAATTATGAAAACAATCAGCCCCAAAAGAAATGCCGCTACAACAGAAGATATAACAACTCCTGCTATTTGTCCTCCTGTTAAACCTGAAAAATAAAAATGAAAATAAGTAAACTCATTGCTGAGAAAGGATTCATCACCGGTAAGATTAGGGCATCTGAAAGATATAGGCGTATAGCTGGTGATGTGAAGGCGCCGTGGCATAGAAATTATACATTTCAGGGGAAATTTTTTCAGGGCTACACATTCATATCCTCATGATTTATTACTTCAGGAAAATGTCAGGGCAAATTTCTTCTACTCCTTATGAACTACCTTTCCTTTTTCTATGTCTAATGAAACGCAATACATAAACATGTCACTCACATTATTATTAGTTCCAAGACTGTCAGATAATAGAAAAAAAAACTGCTGGACATCTCCCCATAAACTGGAAAATTTCTCTCTGTGCGATTACGAACTACCAACCAGGAATATTGTCTGTGCCGAACCGGAAATTTCGGAACTGGCAGAGGTTGGACTTGCCCTAGGTGAGAATTTGTCGATAGTTGTGGTCCAGGACGGTGTTGTCCTGACCTAATCGACCTAGCGGGAACGACAGAGTTGTCCGGAAACCACTTATTTTAATCGAACGTTGGTAGATATCTTGTAGGTCTATGCCCGCGTTGTTCGCCTATTGGTTCTATTTGTAATTGCACTATATTTGTTCAGACTCAAAGTGTACCTAAAGTCTAAAATTTCAAAAATATATGTTACAAAGCTTAGCAATGCATCCAAATGGTCTAAGTTTATATATATATATATATATAGAATGTTGAAGATTATTTACTCAATTTAAAATATATTGCGCAATAATTTGTAACGTCATTCTTGTACTACTCAATTTACCGTCTATCTTTATTTTTGCGAAAGCCACTGCACCTTGCGCCAAAGTAATCATTTTTTCATATAACATATTACCAGCCTTTTACAAGTGAAATGACAGAGCATTTATCTGGACCTCACTATTAAAACACTAACATATACAAGAAGAAAGTGCTTACCTGTGGCACAATCAACTACCGCTGCTTCGATGTATTTATTAATTCTTGTAACATCCACTGGTGTGAGCTCACATTTTCGAAAACTTGCTTCGCTTCCGAGGCAATTAAAAACTCCGTTAATAAATGGAACGTAGATATCATTTTGGTTCAAGTTCTCTGGATAAACAGAAATGGCCTCCTTGAAACCTTGCTCTCGACAAACGACGTTGGCTTCGTTTTGAGTAAAATTACTGAAGGCAATTTTGTGCCATGTACCACCTTCATAAACCTCAACACGACCAGAGTAGAGATCGTGACCGTTTCGCAGACGAGAATCAAGATAATCTGTTAAGAGAAAGGAATGCGATTAGTTTGAATTTACACTTCTGTATGATTTTAATAGAGAGGGTAAATTTCTCAAAGATGTGAGTTTCATCTAGTATACTACTGTAGCACCCCTTTGTTACAATTTGCTGCTGATCTTGGTAAACCCTCATCATGTTTATGAGTATATTAATATACATAGACATGAGAAGACTGTCAACATGCGGAGGGGGCCTTGGATCGGAAGGGCTACTAATTTCTAACACTATCTACGTGGAACGTTATTACTTATTTATTAGAGTGGCAAGAAAATTCTGTCCAAACTGCCTGACCTTCCAAATCGCAGGAGCATGCGCTTTCCAGACTTTGCAAACTAGATCTTAACTAAAAATTCTTCACTTTTAGATCGATCTCATATTTTGAAAATGAATATCTTCAGAAAAAGACGATTAGCGAAAATTAAGATCACTTTGTAGGAGGAAAATTGTAGTAGACGTTGAGGTGTATGTAAATTCGATAAATTTCAGTTTAATACCGACAGATTTTTGTTTCAGAAATATTGGTCTATGATTATAGGCTTAAGAATTGGGGGAACAAGGAGAATAATTTGAATAAGGGGACCGAGATACCTTTCGGTCCCTGATATTTTAAGGTGAATTTCTCGGCATATAAACAAATAGCTTGTAATGGTACCAGTATTGACAATTAATAATAGTATTTATTTATTCATTCATTCATTCATTCATTCATTCATTCATTCATTCATTCATTCATTCATTCATTCATTCATTC
>WURT03000003.1:2015-16455 GCA_009936505.3 Holothuria glaberrima | reverse complement strand
GACATTTACTTTAGAAGAACTTTATGAGTACACCAGTAGCGTATCTGCCGCTGGGCAGGGGGAAAAGTGCCCCCTGACGGTTTCGACCGGGAAGATCAGCTCAAACCACCGGGTCGAAAAAGAGCAAATTAAGGAAAAAAGAAAGGGAGAAACGGAGCAAAAGGGAACCGAAGATGAAGGGAAGGAGATTATTTATCAACTCAAAAGTTCATGGTTAAATCGAATTTTGCCTACCCATTTTAGTGTACCTGATGAAGAGAGACACCTAGAAAAACAGTTATTCGGAAATTGGGGGAAATTTTGAGTGGTCCTTACCGTAAATTTTTATTTTGTCATGTGCCATAAAGTAGTAGGCCTATAGGCTCGTGCTAGCAGAGAGGGATGAGGTGGCAGCAAAGCATGAAGTGAGAGCAGTAAAATTTAATAACGATATAGAAAGCATCTTCATGTTTACATGTAAGGGATATTCTTGACATCTTTCTATTTCCTGAGTAGGCTCAGTGGCGTACACGGGGGGGGGGGGGACTGCATGGAAAGACAACTAACTTTTCAAAAAATTTTAAAGGAGAGGGGGACACCCCTCCCCCAGGCCGGCGATTGCACAACATACTGAACAACCTAAATAACCCTCATCCTCTGAAAATATGTCAAGCCCCTTCGCAAACCAGGCTGGGAAAAGTTTTACCGGGAAAGATTTCTTTTGCCCCCCTCCCCCAGTAACCCAAGATACGCGGCTGGGTTCCACTTAACGTTTGCATCAAAAGTTCACCCCCTTGTGCACATAATACTTAAAAATTTTGATATCTATGGAACAGTGTTATGACCCTTGGCCTTGAGTTAGCACGTGTTAACAATGCACAAAACGCACCACTGAAATAGTAGGGCCTGTATCTCCTATGTGTTGAAAATGCACCTTAGTAGTAAACGCATGTATTAGATACACAAGTACAATAACTGACAAACCGACTACATTTGCCCGTGCCCTGAAATGGTACACACAGGTAACAACAAGGCAGGAATGGCTGATTTATAAAAGGTCAAGTGTAGCGTGCAGACCATGTGGCGTCAGGGTTTAAGTTTCATGATGAGACGGTTTTTGGCAACAGCCATCATGATCGGTACCTCGACACAAGATGGCCGCGGAAACCACTTACATTACGGATCGAGCATGCTGAAGGGGGGGGGGGTTGAAATGTGTGGCTACAGGGAGCCCTGGGAGATTCTTTTTAATTGACCACAGGTGCTCAGTGACTCGGTCAGCAGGACGACGTTTTATTTTTCCCACATACGGTATATTACAGCGTTTACGTACGAGGACGTAAAATGAACATTGGCAGAAGTACAGGTAAAATGCTGGTGAATGTTAAACCGGTTTTTGTTTGGTCCTACAATGGAGATTTTGAAATAGCTGACCACCTGGCAAGTATTGGATCTCCCACGGTTGCAAGGAAAAGTTCCAACAGGGGGGGGGGGGTTGGCACCACGGCTTGGGGTTGGGAGGCACGGACCAAGTGCTATGATATATTATTTTCAATTATGAATGCTGTGATGGGGGTGAAGAGAATTGGTCACGCATGAATGGGTCATGACGAAGGGTCTCTATACATTCCTGTAAATGACACTATGATGGAAGTTATACAGATGGATAAAGGGATAGGACCAACGGAATATGTCTGGTGGGTGTTTGGTCAGCTTTGGGTGCAAGGGCAGGAGCTCTATGGATTTTTCGTATGCGGCTCAGGGCATTAGAGAGCACTTTTTGTGGATACTGGCGTTGTTCAAAGAATGAAATTATCTGCTTGGAAATTTGGGAAAAATCCTGGTCGTCGGAACAAATTCGTCTAGTCCGTTAAAGTTGTGAGTAAGGGATCGAATTGGTACAAGATCTGGGGTGGTTTAAAGGGTACATGAGGTACTTGTGAGAGTCAGTGGGTTTAAAGTAGAGATAAGAGTTGATTTTACGGTCGAAGATGGATAATTCTGCGTCCAAAAATACTACTGAGGAGTTGGAAATACATTAAGTAAATTTCAAAAGCTGGCAAAAGGTTTCAGCAAAGCTAATGAACAATCTAAATCATCATTAGAGAATCCGCTCCCTTGAAACTTGGACAAATTTATCCTGTCCTTGAAGACCTTGCTTGTTAAACAACTGACAAAAAGACACATTGTTGCAGATTACATGGTCCAGTGACTGCCTATTGTTGTTTGCGGGTTTCTATTGTTGAAAAATCGGCCAAGTCGTGACGCTATCGGCCAAGTCATGACGTCCACTTTCAAGGGACAGAATTCTCTAATGTGGCGGAATCACACTACAACCCCAACCGTTATTTCGTCAATAAATCTTTTATAAAGTACAGGTTTGATCCCGGTGAAACGAGAGAAAATATCGGTTCCTCAAGGTAGCAGAATGGCGCGGCAGGCCACAGAAGATCCCAATTTTGTACCATTAGCCAGTCCTTTAATTTGGCGGAAAAAACGGCCATTAAACTGAAAGCAATTAGTTTGTATGAGGAACAGTTCTGTTGCGTGAAGAAAAGTTGTGGTGGGGATGATAGGGTCTTGGCGCTGATCAAGGTAATGGCGTACGGCTGCAAAAGTAGCGTGACTGGGGATTACAGTATAGAGTCTTGTGACATCCATAGTGAGTAAAGTACGTTCACTGGAATTCTCAGGAATTTCAAAATTTTGAATTAATCTACGGAAGTGATGAGCATCCTGGATAAACGACGGTAGGGTTGAAACTAGCGGGGAAAGTACAGTCTACGTACCGTGAAATGAGCACGGCGGTGCAGCTGAGAGAAGACACAATGGGACGACCAGGGTTATTAGCCTTGTGGATTTTGGGCAGTAGATAAAAATTAAAGGTTTGGGGGCAAGGATGTAAGAGGGTTTTGGCCGACTCAGAAAGATTTTGTTGACTGATAAGGGTATTTAAGGTTTTCTTGACCAAGGTTTGGATTTCAAATTCTATGAGATCTTGGTAGAGGAGAAATAGGGATTTTAACAAGTTTCAAATAGCTGACTATGGAGTTGGCATCTCCTTACCTTTCTTCTCGTTGACGGACTCTATTTAAAAACAAACAAACGAAAACAAAAAAATCATGAACAAAAATAGTTTCACCTACTGATGTATGGTTTCCATTATTTTAATAGTGCGATAAATGACTAAACAGTTTACGGTATTTTGCGGTTACTCAAACAGATTTCCTTGAGCGATGAAACTTTCTTCTGTACTGTGCACCAAATAAAAGTGATGATTATATTGAGTAGTAACAAGTTGAAAATATTTATATTTTGAGATTTTCGTGCAGTATTATATTAGAAGAAATGATTATCTTAAGAGATTCAGAAACTATGACAGATTCTGCAGTGGGTAATATCTATTTACCACTCCTTCCTTTACTCCTTTCTGAAAAAGCAAACTCAAAAATTGTATTCTTTATTCTACCACCTCAAGCCATCCGTTATTGAGAATCCTGCCTTCTGATTGGTTAAACACTGACCTGTTATTCTGCAACACACGGTCAGTAAACGTAAAGAATGATAAAAATGAAGTTTTCACACATTTTCGGTGGTAGAATAGGAATAAACCACATTTGTCGGACTATTATTTTCTCATAAACCGTTTCGACTCCAAATTTAGCAAAATAACGGACTCAGCTTCGCCTCGTCCGTTATTTTGCAATTTGGAGTCCCGACGGTTTATTCACCAATAATAGTTCGTCAAATGCGATTTATTCCTTAAATCTAGTAGCAATCATTTTACAGATATCTACTAACAATTCTCTTCTTACTTATATTTAATGTTGCGTTACTCGATATAACTATTATTTTTCCCCTTTTTTAGTACTATTGAATGAATTCTTCACAATCAATGAAGTACTTTTCCCTTCTGCCTATGCAGCACTAAAGAAAATTGATAATTACATTGCTTTTGTTGAGGCATGTTAAAAACATGTGTATAATGTATCCCATGAAAGATCTATGATATAAACTCTGTTCTAAGCAAACGCAAAATAATTTCCTACATAAACAAGCAACCATTGCAAGATAAATAACATAAATGAGGTCCCCATAACTCCATCTGATTTAAAGTTAGAAACGCTTTCACATCTTTTCGGTTGTTAATAGAGCTACTAACAAATGATTATGTACTTTTTCCTGCTGACTTTTCAGCACTTGACAAAACTGATAATTTCATTGATTTTAATTGAGACACTTGTATTACAAAACTGAGGATTTTAACATATTTTACGATCAATGACTGACTGTCGTTCTTACCTACTAACCCTACATCTCGGCGTCCGTGCCTAGTTACAAACAATTGTGTTATTCGAACTGACTGTGCGCTGATTAAACTATTAACAACACGCAGCACATGAAAATGCTTTAGAATCAAAGTAGAAGCTCCATTTATTCATTTCTTTTTACGATACCCTTACAAAAAACTTTGTAGCGTGATGTAGGCCAACATGATTTTGAAGCCGTATATTAATCTTTACACAATACGGCTCTTCTTATTACAGCATGTGATTGCAATGCGTCGTTTACTTTATGTTTCAATAGTACGCAATTGCAAGTAGAAATTAGTGATTGCCCCCTCCATTATCCTTTTCAGTGTTTAATAACCGGCTCTACGTTGTATCACTTTAAAAGTTTCATACATCAAATTGTCTTTATAATACAGAAAATGGATTAAGACGTGTACTTTGGTATCGCACAAATCTGGTAAAATGTACTAGATAAATAAGATCAAATGTTCTATTAATTCGTTGTATCATTTTACGATAATTGCAGATCTTGCTAATTTCCAACTATCATGCCCACATAAAGAAAACCGTAACTTCACTTTATTGAGAAAAGTTTCATTTTAGATATAGTTGTCATACATGTCTACATACTCTTTAGTGATGTGGAATCACTAAGACTTTGGGCTTTCTCGTTTCCAATTAAGACTTATTCACGTTGTAGCTCCATTATCTAACACTCCGCATGCGTCCAACCTGTCAATAACCGAGGGAAGGTAAGATTTTGTAAATACTGGATCCACACCATCCTTTCACTATTATATTTGAAAAGAATTGTCTTTTGATACCTTGCCGAAGACAAAAGGAATCAATGCAATCACGCGGGCGAGTGTATGTGCACGTGTATGTTTGTGTGTATTTGACGCTTCCCTTGGAAACACGATAAGGATAGCAATGAAGGCTACCATGCTCAGGGTATAGATTTGTCATAAAAGGTCGCCGCAGGTATTAAACTAAAAATCTCATAAACACGATATTTTCAGGTTGGAATGATGGACAATTTAGTACTTAGTATTGAGGCGAATTGGTATAGTAATAAGAAGGATCATATTGTATTTGGTGAAGACCAGAGTTCAATTAATGTCACTGATCAAACAGTTAAATTTCTTGAACAAGATATTTTATGAATGTTAAACTTGATGGATATCACAGTTAGTAAATAGATGCTCCACATTAAGTTCTAACACCCTCTTGTTTTCATGGAAGACAAAGGTCATTTGAGGTCACCGGAATTCAAATAAAAAAAATCATAAGTACCACATTTCTAGAAGAGTAACACTGAAGGATCTCATACTTATCATTCAGATGCTTTTGAATAAACGTTTCTATTGCAATATCTTTACAGAAATAATCATCCGAAAATCCTCATTGTCATGGTCGTTAAGTTCTTATCCAGGTGCCATTTCGCAAGAAAAAAAAAATGCCAGAACTTGTCAAGAGCTGTTATCAATACCAATTAGGTGCTCATTCAAGCATTGGCCAATAGCCATGAAGGTTGAGATTTGATAGTAATTTATCTCAGAGTACACTGAAAGGTGGTCTAACTTTCAATGTCCATGAGTAATCTGATCCCTTTTTATCAGTACTAACTTCAGGGCAGGATGTGTTTTTAGTGTATAATGTAAACCCCTCAGTACTGGGCTACTGTTGTATCAGAATGGTCAGCAAAGCTTTATCAAAGCTGAGGCTCATTGGAGCAACTAATTGAAGTAATTAACCAGTGGTCGGGTACTTTAAGTGGAAACAGCAGTTTTTCCCCTAAAAACTGCGGAAGCTATGACTGATTTGAGGAAAGGCAAATTTTGCGTCATGCGTAGCTAGGTTTTCTGGCGCCCAGGGCAAGAAACGAAATTGGCGCCCGTACCCACACTTCCTGGGGGCGGGGTTCGTCATGCGCGGCAGGACTATCTAAACGGAGCGCCACCATCGGTTGGCGTGTAGCGTACAAGTAAATTTTTGGCTTTAAAAACCCCTCAGACGGCAGGAAACGGCACCTCCCGAGTGTTTTAAGATACATGTACCCAGCCTTAAAATATGGATTCATGTGAAATCTGTGGTGAAATCGCCATTTTCGTTCATTTGCCCCTTCTCTTGTTTAGACTGACATTTAATTGTGTCAATATTACTAAATTATTTTATTAAAAGATGAAATTGCTATATCAATATCATGCTCATGGCAAATGGTAGGTCCAACATTTTTTGAAGTGTTCTCGATTTGGCGCCCCCTAGAGGTGCGAGCTGGGCAACTCCCTCCCCCCTTTGCCCCAGCTACGCTACTGTTCTTATCGTCATCGTCATTGGAATCGCTATAGCAATAGCTGTACAGAAACTATTTGATTTAAAGTATTATAATCGTAAACTTCTACAGACCACTTTTCGAATTGTTCCTGTTTGCATCAGCTGACCTTTTGTTATTCAATCATTTTGCTAAAATCGAAAATTATGTAGATATTTTCATTAAAATATTAATGCTACTTTAAGTAAACGCTTTCTTCACGTATTTTTTCTCTTCTTCTGTGAAAGATAGATGTATTCTTGGCAAATATTTTTGACCACGTGGTTGATTGTTTTATGCCGGACCATGCATTATCATCATCGTCAAGGTAAACCTTATTGTCAATTTCGTCGTTATCATCATCATAATTATCATCCTTGTGAAACTTTACATCATTATCAAGATCTCACACCATAAAAGGACGGATGCAAGATTTAAAATAGGGCAGCTCCGAGTTCTGAAGGAAAGAGCGAGCCGCGAAACGGTGAGAGGGAAAGTTTTGGGAGGGGTGTCCCGCATGGGGACTTTCTCGAAATTTTACATGAAATTGTATTCGGTTACACTTATGTACAAATTAAATCACAGACATTAACATTAAAATGTACCGCGAGAGATGGGGTAGTAATCTTACCCAGAAAATCGCCAAAAGTGTTCATATGCGTATCTAAGATATTTGCAACGGAGGTGGACCCTTCTTTTATCACCTAGTGCGGAGTAGACGTCCCGATGCAGTGGTCTTGGGAACCCCTTTTAGAAACTTTTGATAGTCAAAGGTTTTTTTACAAGTTTTCAAATTGATCATTTGTTAAAATAATCTCATACTTTAGCAAAGTATTCTTATGATTGTTGGGTTAACGGAAATTGTGTGATGTGGAAGGGGTAAAAGCTCCTCCTCTCAGTATGTAACGTGGGTTAGATGCTAAATGGTGCTATCTTTGGCAAAGATTTGAACTGATTGCACTTTCAGGAATTGTGGCTGTGGCATAGCATCCCTCAATATTAGTACCATAAGACCGGCATACTCTGGCCTCGTGGGGTAATTCCAAAATGGGGACGTTCGTTTGTTGCTTTTTACTGACATCAAAATGACCCTACGGGAGAGCACACTAAGTACTTCACAAAAGCACCAGAATCCAAGTAAAGTAGTTCCCAATAGGGAATGACCGGTAGAAGAGTAAGAGTATAACAGAATCGACAGAGAATGAATAAGCATAACATTGTTTCACAATGCATGTTCTCTGTAAATGCACTTAATGACCTTTAAATTAGTTTGTGTAGTTAGTTAGATGGGGTTTTATAATAAACAATACTCTTCAAATCATGTAGGGCTACATCAGTCTACAAATGTTTCACATCATTGCCACATTATTGGGTCTTGACGTATGCAAGCCTGAGGATGGACTTACGCATTTTGTTTTCGTAGAAAAGTTCTCGCTGGTATAATTTCATGTATAATTGTCCTAGTAATGGTCTTCATGTGAAGATTAAACACCCTACCAATTATGTGCCAGTCTCGCCGAAGTTTCATGTTTCATTTGTTATGAAAGCCCTACCAGTATTCTTGAATAAAACCTTTTGGAATGATATTGAAAAAAATGAACTGAAGGTGAAAAGCCCGGTGTGGAGGCTATTTGATAGTCTGCGCAGAATTTACAAAAAAGGTTTGATATTCTGAGACCATTTTGTGATAGAAAATGAACTGAACAGCCTAGTAAAATTTTCACTGCTAAAATGGGGTAGTAAACATATTATCGTACCTACTTGAAAAATAAATGAATTTATGGTAAATATCATTTTGTAGTATTTCATGTGTAACTGACTATTTCACGTTAAACGACAACAAACATCCCTAAAATCAGCTTCGTGAAAACAATTATATCAAGCACCTTCTTGTTTCGGATTGTTGAAAATGTGAAGCTTTTGATCAACGTCCACTGTTGTGGCTATTATCAAATAATTAAATAAATATTTAACAGGATAGTGTCACTTCAACAACAATCACTCATAAATTATACACATAAATGCAGATAAAAACTAGTTTTGTACATAACACCCTCAAAAGATTAGAGTATATTCATTACGTACTCTGCAAAATTCAGTCATTGAAATGTCTCTGGACTCAATAAACAAACAAACACTCAAGTTTAAAAGACCCAGTTTATTTTTGAAGAAACGCCAATGGACATTTCCCATCTTCAACTTTTACAACGCATTAATGCATCAGAATGGGACATCAATTTTGTGTTGTTCTCATCGAATCTATTTTTCAAGTAGTGTTGTAAAGGGTTAACTTTTAAAATGCCGTTAAATATCACTAAAATGGAACTTATACCAGAAGGAATATTGTATGTTGTATCTACAACGTGCAGCTTAGTTCTGGCCAGAAATCCCTCCCTACCGGTGGAACCGCTGTCATCAAATTCCTTGGAAATGTTACACCATATACAAAATGTTGGTGTTAAAAAGGATGATATGTGCAAGATTGATCCACATGCACAAAAGTGGTTTGAATATATTTCATGAGATTTCTTCATAGTAGTACATACTATGCGCTCTTTATTTGAAGACGTATTAGCCCGTGTTTCACCCATCAAACTACAAATTTTATAAATGGAAAATATTTAAGGTGACTTTGTTATACTTACATCCGCGTCAGAAGAGGCTTTTCTTCTTTGGCTTGGTCAGTTCATTGAAAGGGTTAGGGAAGACAAAGTGAAAGGTGAATAAAAGTGATCAGGCTACCGGTCTTAAAACAGGTTTAACACGTAGTGTATGGTTGGCTTATTAAATTGATAATGCTCCCAATCCGTGGAACTTGCTTTGTTATTTCAAAGATAAGAAAAAAACCGTTAAAAGTTAGAAGCTTTTTCATCGGTTCTTCTTGTTTTTAATAATACGAAAAATGCAACGTCTTACACGCACTATTGTAAACATAACCATAATTGTAATTGGGAAGAAATTGGCTGAAGTTAAGAGTTGTTGTAATCAAGATCAACCTAATTTTGATCTTTGCCATTGTAATCGTTAATATTATCATTGTCGTCATGACAAGAACAAAATCTACAAAGCTGCATGGCATACACAGCAACAGCAATGTAGTTGAATCTGCGTAATATTTGCATCATCGTAGCCAAGTAGAAAGTATCATTACTTAATAACATATTTGAAGTATAGTGTTACCTTCATCATAAGTGTATGAAGTGGATAAAGACAGAGAGTGCAGTCGTTAATAGTATTTCCCTTGCTGTGTTTTGTATAACTTACCTCTTTTTATATCGTATTCTACAGAGAACTGTAAAACTTAGACAATTGATGATTACAAGTGAAAAACTAACGACAAGTAAGATTCCCGGAAGAGCAGAAAAACCTGCGTAAAGAAAAGAGGTAATATTAAGATAATTTTAGGAGTAAGAACACATAGGGAGCGTATGACAAAATATTTATTAAATAATAAAATAGGTGCCCCCTCCCCCTACTGACCATTACAAAATCGAATGAACTTTGTATTAGAACTGAGAGATTATCATGTTTATTCTAGGTTCTCCAGAGAAAAGTGTTGCTCACAGGAGTATGTGAGGATGGAAATTCCCCTACCAAGAAAAATGGCCATAGTAGAAATGACATTATACTGACCATTCTAATTTACGATCTCCATTCACCTCAAGATCGCAACTTTTGCCTGGAAAAGCATCTTAACTATTGCCATATCCCTAATCTCCATCTAGTTTTTTCGGGGACATCCTCTGAATCTGTGTCACTGTTTTTTCTTATCATCCACCAATAAAGCTTCCTACGACGACTCGCGAATACGCATAGCTAAGTCCGACTTTCTCCAGGACGCTACCATTTTGTTCACTCTGTAAATCGTCACAAGTTCTAGGTATGGAAAACTTTCAATATTGCCAGCCTTACCAATTACGTGTAGAAGCTGTTCAAAAAACCTCATCATCTCCTAGGGGTATGTCCATAACAAGCCAGGTGACCAGGTCATTTCAAGCTTGAGAAGTTTAAGAACGTAATACTACGTGAGTGGCTGTAATCGGTTCATTAGCCTGATGGGTAATATTACTTAGCTGGCTGTGAAAGGATTAAAGGGCTATTGACTTGTATTGGATACTTATTTGAGACCAATAATGTACTACATTTAGTCAACGTCAAACCATTCAATAATGAACAAAAGCTTGCAGAACAAGACAGGTCAATATTCATTGGTGAACGTCATAATAAATGATAATTACTAGGTATGCAAAACATGTTGTCACAAAGAGGGTTTTCTTACTAGCAGAGATTGGTATTCTAGATGTAGGTGTTGGTAGTGTAGTGTCTGTGCTTTCTCCGGTAGTACTTATAGCCATGGCTATGCGGCCTCCAGCAATTGGTAATCTTTCTATCAGTCACAGACCCGGCAAAGGTAATCAAGATAAACTAGCCTTGCAATCCAAAAAATTTCTGTTTGCCTTGAAGAGAATCTTCGCGGTCACGATCGCTTATGGACAATTTGTGAAATTAACACATATAACTGTATAGCAGGGGTTCTTAATTATTTTCTTTGGCGGGCCATATTTTACATCATGAAAATTTCGCGGGCCACAAACAGGCAGGTAAGTTTGTGGGGAAGTCCCATTTCCAAATGACGAAATGACGCAACGGGAAGGCGAAGCCTCCTAATCATGATGTAAATTATTCTTCACAGGAGTGGATGGGCAAGCAAGTTAACAGAGTGCTTAATAACCTATTCTTAAACACTGTTGAAAAAATAGGTATTGTGAAAAGTTGTTGTATGAATCGCAAGAAAGTTCAAACGAAACCAAGTAATAAGTGACGGATTATTTCAAATGAAAAACGAAATCACAGTAAAACTAGAAGAGATGTTTTAGAGAATAAGTTGAAAGTTAAGTCTATTAAGTATAAAAAAGTTTTGAAAAATGCACAGAGTACTTATTATGGCGCTCTCCATAATGAAATGAGGAATTTAAAATGTTCAAATCCAAGAACGTATTGGGAGCTAATTAACAAGACAAGCAGTAATTCTAATTCAGTAAGTTCAGCAAGTAGTATTCCAATTTTTGGCTCATTTCAAAAAATTCTATGAAACGTGTTGTGAAAATGATGACGATATTATACCTTGCCAAAATTCTTTGTCAGCCGAACAAACCTAAAGTCTATTCTGAAGTGGTAATTCAGATTAAAAACTTAAGTAATAATAAAGCTCCTGGCACTGATCTATTAAAAAAATGAGTTTCTAAGAATAGTCCAGTTTCTGTTGTTAATTTAATTACTTCCTTATTTAATTTAGTACTTAATACAGGGATTATCCCAACAACTTGTACTATTGGCGTTGTTAAACCCATTTTTAAAGGCAAAGGCTCACCTCATGAAGTTGATAATTACCGAGGGATTACTTTATTAAGTTGCTTGGGTAAACTCTTCACGGCTATTCTTAGTGACAGAATTCATACTTACTTGCAATATGCGGGAGTTTTGGGTGATGAGCAAGCTGGGTTCAGAAGCAATTATTCTTCCATTGATCACATTTTTGTCCCGCATACAGTTATAGAAACCTCTATCAAATGAACAAAAGTAGACTTCTTTGTGCATTCATAGATTATAGGAAAGCTTTTGATTTAGTTAACCGAGCCTCTTTATGGCTCAAATAAATTTCCGATGGTATTAATGGTAACATTTTGAACATCATTTGTAACTATTGAAAAGGCAAAGTCGTTTGTCCAGAACAACGGTGAGCAGTCTGATTATTTCTTTTGTAATGTTAGGGTCAGGTAAGGTGAAAACCTGTCCCCAGTTTTGTTTGCCCTGTATCTTAATGACTTTGAGTTATTTATCAGCAATTATTACCAAGGGTTAACTAAGCTCTCAGAATCTGTAAATCCCACTTACGTAATAATGATGTCGAAGTGCTTTTCAGACTTTTTTGTCTCCTCTATGCTGATGATTCTATTGTGCTTGCGGAAAATGATCGTGATTTACAACTTGCATTAGATGCATGTTGAATCGTTCCACCTGAAATTCTGTAAACAAATTCTCAAGGTTCATAATTATACTGCTAATTGTATGGTTTATGGGGAATTATGTAGACACAAGTTATAAGACAATTGAAGTAAGAATGGTCACTTTTTGGGCAAGAATTGTTAATGGTAGTAAACACAAATTTACTTCACTTTATAAAATCTCTTCAGAACCCTACACGAGAAAGGTATTTATAGCTCAGGATGGATCATGAAGGTTGAAAGTATTCCAGTTGATTATTCTGGTACGTCCTATGTTTGGAACTCTACCGCCCATAACAATGAAACTCTAATTGACATAAATTGGCTTAAAAGTTCACTAAACAGAAGACTTTCTGATATATATGAGCAAGACTGCCTCTCAGAAGTGTTTAATAACTCTCAGTGTAAGAACTATCGTTTTTAAGACAAAATTAGAACTCGAAAAACATCTCTGTTTGTTTACCTAATAAAGACCGTACAAATCTGTGTAAATTCCAGTGTGCAAACCACAAACTTCCAGTTGTCACTGAAAGATTCCTCAATAAGTTTGTCACTGGAAGATGCCTCAATATTATTTATAACGAAAGAATTTGCCATCTTTGTAGTTCTGAGAAATTGAGGGATGAATTTCATTATTTATTTGAATGAAATATATCCCAAAGGGAAGGGAAAATTTACCTAAAGCGTTTCTTCTAAGCCGAATTCAGTTAAAACGAGGCTGCTCTTTCAGACTAGGGACAAATCCATTCTAAAAAATCCCGCCAAGTTTGCAATATTCATTATGAATTCTTTCAGCTAATTAATTCACCTTTTTGTTAGGCTGGTGGCACAGTTTTCTTGCTGCCTTCACAAGTTTTTTATTCTTTTCCCTTTTTTTCTCTTTCTTCTCATTTTGCCATTTTTGTAAACTTGTATTGTTTTTGTACCATAATTATGTAAATGCTCTATTATGCTTTGGATTCTCATACCTCAAGTGAGGTAAGCAGAGAACAAACTGAAACTGAAACCAAACAGCGTGGTGTCTAGAAACCCTCCTTTGAAGGGTCCCTAGTAGGATTCAGGACAATGCTCCCGTGGAACCCAAGAAGCTCAAATATATCAGCGAAACATGGTTAAAACATAAACGTACATTTCTGTCAATTTAATTTGAGGCACACTAAACAAATGATAACAATTGTATCACAATTTGACCATTATTTTCAGCCATAACGAAAATCCTGGGCTGTGCAGAGCAGATAATAAACTCATGCCAGATTCGGTGATGTACATTCACCTTGAAATGAATGTTTGGGTGGGGACGAGGGACTTGATCATGAAATCCGGAGCGTCACCATCGGTTGGTAGGTAACGTGCCAAGAATGTAATTGCTAAAATATTTCCCAGACCGTTGGAAAATGTATCTAAATATATTCGTTCATTTTGAATTTAGAAAAAGTACGTAAGGCAAATTAGAGGCAACGATTCAGGCCTATATCATACAAATTTCAAAATTCGTAAGCCTCTACAACCTGGTCTGAGTGGCTTTCCCTCACTGATCTGGCAATCCTATATCGGGAAAACCGGCCATCGTTTTGGTTATGCAGGGGCTGTGTGGATAAGTTAGTCAACTTGAACTGAAATGGAAAAGCATGTGGAGCGAGCGAACATTTGGTAGTTTGGGACGATTTTGGGTACGAGAAATGAAAAGAACAAACACGTAGAAAGATATATAGGTCACCTTAACACTACACTTCTCCCATCTATTTTGACTTTCCAATTTGACTATTTATGTTTAACGTTTGAGGGTCAGGAAGTCAATTGGCTCATTAACAACCCTATACCAGAATGAGCGTGGATGAACACCGGCGAGATTC
>WURT03000002.1:1853632-1883445 GCA_009936505.3 Holothuria glaberrima | reverse complement strand
AGGATTTTTATGACATTTGCATGAAATTGTTTGTTCATATAATTTATGCAATCTAATCAAGACTTATGTACGAAAGATACACATATTTTAATAAACCCATAGTTCTTGACTACCTCCTGAAAAATCACTACCTGAAGGTCAAATGAGATGACTTTCATAGGCATATTTTAAGGGTCAATATTTTGGGTGAATGGATAAACTTTGCCTGAATTTAGAATTTGGACCAAGTTGCTGGAATAAAAGGGCAAAATTAATTCTCTTGGCTGTCTCATTTGCCTGAATGTATCCAGTATTTTGCCCGAATTGGGAGAGCATATCCCCCCTGCCTCCATCTCGTATGCTTATGATGAAATTGATAGGCAGTAAATGGCTGATGACAAGTAGTGTTTTTGTATATGGGTCTATTCCTGGGAGTGAAAGTTTCTGTGGTGAGAATGTATCATCTCATCCGTGAAGGTCACCAAGCTAAAATTGTCCAGATGTTGTTCAATCACCTTCCAGTATGTTTAATGTACTAAAATTGCACTTACACTGAGATGCAGAGCCATATTGCGGCTTTCCCGGCTATAGTCCCCCGTTTCGACACCACCTTTTTACTTGACAGTACCAAAGTTTGTTAACAATATGCAGTGCTTATTTTAATTACCACATGCTCGGTAGAAATACCATTCAGGTGCATAAATTTAAAGTTTTCTTTTCGGGCCTTAGACCACCCACCACCTTCTTTCAAGGCTTCGTACAATTGGTACTCACAGGTTAGAAATTCGCCCTTATGGAGTAACCCCCTCCCTTTTGTGTTTGGAATCCTGGATTGGTGAAAGTCGAAGTTTCCACCATTGATGGTCTAATTAGGGTATTTGAAGCAGACATTCTATGCTTTTGGTGAAATTTTCATTCCATTGCAGTGAGTAGTTATTGAGATATCTACTGATGCAGTAGTTAGATGTAGATCTAAAGATGAACTTGGAGCAAGCAGGGATGACATTATCTTACATTGATAAGCAAAGCTTTGTTTCCTTTGGTTTTCAATCTATTATTTAGACCAGTGGAAATAGGGGTATCTATGTCGCCCCTCATTACCTCCTAATTATCTATGTAACCCTTAATTGCCTATAACTAGGACCCATCAATTGCTCAGTGGAAGAGAGCTTTCAACTAGACACCCCATGTGATGGGCAATTAATGATTATACATAGGTAGATAGGAGTTACATATCATGTTCTCATGCATAACTATGTAGATAAAACATGAGATAAATCTATGGAGGAGAAAACACAAAGGTGGTTATGAAATACAAACAAATCTGTGTTGATTGATGTGAGGTTTATAAAACCTATGTTTGCTGCAAGTTCACAGAATTTGGTAACTCCATTTACCAACATCTCTAGAACCATGCACAAACAGGAATTGAATTCAAATTTTACCAAACTGCAGCTAAGATTTAATACACCTCTAACATATCAAAATGAAATTTAAATTGCCCTCCTTTTAACTGTTTATAAACCTTACCTGTGGAATGAGTTGTGACACATTGAGCCCGTGGTACAGGCAATATCTGCCAACCTTCTGGCATAATACTGTAGGTCATCCTCATTTCTCCCTTGAATGTAACACAAGCAGGCTATGCATATTCTGTGTTGACAGAGATTTTGAGTCCTTTTTTGAACTGTGTTTTTCAACATGCTCAGTGAGCTTGACCCAAATCTAAACAGGTTGGGGTACAGTATGCCTCTTGTGAATATAGGACATTATAGTGACCCTACTTTTTGGGAGTCAGGAATCACAGGAAATTTTCAGTCCTGCCAGAAACATGCACAAAATTATCTGTCCCCCTCCTCTCCCCCTCCCCCCGCTAGCTCCTTTACCTTCTATTTTTAGAGTGTAACCCCCTGCTTACCCACAGTTATACCATGCAATGAAAAGGTAGCATACAGTATAGTAGAAGGGAATCCTCTGGTGAAGAGTGCCAATTGATTTGTATCAGCCAAATAAAAAGTTGATGTAAGGATTCCTCCTGGATAAGAATTTTGCTGTTTTTTTTGGACGTAAATTGCATTTTTGCTTTTTTGCAGATTTTAGTGAAGTATTGAACAAAGCATTTTGGGGGAGGAGGAGGGGAGGGGGAAAGTTGGGTTCTTTTTTTCTTGTTTTCAATGATTATAAGTGTTTCCTTCAGTTGATGGAGCCCTTGGATTCTCTGGCATTGGCACCTGTTTCAAGAATTGTATAACATGATACTGAACAGAATGTGATGGTTGAAACCTCATTCATTACGTGAAATTTCCCTGACTCAAATAGCTTACCACTGTGCAGTGCAAAACCCGACCTCTTGTTGAAAAGTGGGGATTTTACTTGATGTTCGCACCTACAGATTATAGCTTAAAATTTTGAAAAATCAATAAAAATATTATAAAACCTGATAAGCGTCCCCTTGGTTATAATCTGTAGGTGGGAACATCAAGTAAAATCCTGACTTGTCGGCCAGAGGTCAGGTTTTGCACTGTTCAGTGGTACGCGATTTGAGTAAGGGCGATATCACGTAATGTTTGGAACAAGACCTTCTTGTTCTTTACTAAGTGTCAGATGTTACATTTTGCTAATAACCCTCTTTATTCTTTTTGTTTCAGCTACGTGGGTAGGAGGGGGCTACATAAATGGTACAGCAGAATATGTTTACTCATCTGGTCTGCTTTGGGCTCAAGCCCCATGGGGTTATGCAATGAGTCTTGTCTTAGGTAAGTTAAAATGTTTGTTTTTTGTTGGAGGGGCATTAAAAAAGAAGTCTCACAGGTTTGTCTTTTATTGTAGTGTGATTGTTTATGACTGTGACTGGCAGGGCCAGATTTAAGCATGGGCCAGTGGGGCATGTGCTCAGGGGCCCACAAAATTACATTATTGTGTTTATGGGGTAGAGTATTCTAGACTGGATCCCTTTCATGACTTGCGCCACTGTAGTCTCATGGAGAATTATAGTTGAAGAGGCCCCCACGTTGGTTTATGCCCAGGGCCCTCACAAAGGTAAATCAGGCCCTGGTGACTGGATTATAGGTTTCTCAAAATTGTGTCTTGGAAATGTAGTCATAGTTTAGGTGATACTTTCGGTTATAAGTTATAGAGTTCAAAATTCAATCTTACAATATTGTAAATTTTGTCCATTACATTATTAACTAGTGTGCAAGGTATAACATTTGTATTTATTTTGATGGCAGGTATTAAAGTAAATCTACACCCTGCAATTCATAAAGAGCTTCGTACTTAAAACTTGCATTTTTTCAAATCATACAGAACTGAGTGTCATGTGCAACAATTTACTAAGCAAATAATTCCCCTTCTGTCCCACTCTCATTTCCTATCATAATATGCTTTTTGGACTTTGTAATTTTATACTCTCTTTTAATCAAGAGATAATTCTGAGTTTTGTTATCTTGCAGGTGGAATATTGTTTGCCAAGGTAATGCGACAGCAGGGATATGTCACCATGCTGGATCCATTTCAGATTAAGTATGGTTCACGGATGGGTGGTTTACTGTTCCTGCCAGCATTAATGGGGGAACTGTTCTGGTCTGCTGCCATTTTGTCTGCTTTGGGTAAGTTCACAATCTATCTTCCTCTCCCTTGCCTCCTATATTTACATTTATGTATTTCCTTAACTGCCCTTCAGTTTCTCTCTGGTAAGATGTTGGCATAGGGGGCACTCTTCAGCATTCACATCAGGCAGCTGGATTGCATGATTCCAGCACTTTTCTCAACAATCCCACAAACACAAAGTGAAATGAACATTGAACCACACCTGTAGCCAGACAAGGTATTGAGGAAGGCGGACGGGGGGGGGGGGGGAGGGAGATAGCTTCTAGGAGGTGAAAATACTTTCTAGGTGTCAAGATACATTAAGGTAATAGGAATTTTTGTTCTCAAAATTTTCTTTGGGAGCCAAGACTTTTGGCAATGGGGTGTTGTTCCTTGACTGCCTCCCTTGACTATGAGCCTGCATTGAACACCTAAACTGTAATAGCTTTGGGCAACCTTGACTATGAGCCTGTATTGAACACTTAAACTGTAATAGCTATGGGCAACCTTGACCATAAGCCTGCATTGAACACTTAAACTGTAATAGCTATGGGCAACCCATAGGTAGTACAGATTGAGACCTTTGAAATGATGTTGGATATTTATGCAACTTCCATAATCTTTTCACTCACGAGATAATCCTGACTGAATTGGAATAAAAACCTTTCAGATTTCTGTAAAGACCTAGTCAAAACTAGATATTTTTTTCACCTCTTGGTAGGACTGGACTCCTAGTGCATCCGTTTTGGGAATAAAAAGGAAGAGAGACTGTAAACCACATGAGCAATGATTTTTTTGTCCCAGATATTTCAATCGCTGTCGTGTTAATTCTAAAGCCTTCAAGCATCTCTGTATTTCAGATGTGAATCTGTCATTTTAGCATCTTAGATTTACATGTCTTTATTGTACTCAAGTTTATGGCCCCAAGAAGTAAAGCACTCAAAAACTGATGGGAGACAGAATGGTTATGTCATACCCACAGGTCTTTATAAAAGAGTGCTATGTAGGAAATATTAAGATTTCCTCGTTTTAAGCCAAATATTTACCTTTAAGGATCCTCAACAAGTGTTTTACCTCTAGGGGGTTATAGCAGCCAGGACTATTTACCTGTTTGACTTGAGTTTTGCCAATATTCACATTGGAAGGTTCTGTTTAGGTTTGTATGCTAACTGTCCCTTAGGATTAGTGTGGTTGTGAAGCTACTAGCATGGCCATAAACTTACTGTCATGACTTCCACATTTGTTTATAAGGTGTCTTAAAAGTAAACTGGCTCACTGAGCCTGCTTCTTAAAATTCTTACTGGCCTGGCATAAAACATATTGGCTAGGTCAAACCATGGTATTGAGTATTCCAATGTACTAGTGCTAATATCTCTCAAGTCAAATGTCTGTTTGTCAGTCCGATCTGTCTGTCTGTTTGTCTGTCTGAATGTTTGTCTTTTTGTGTGTGTTTGTGTTCTGTTTCTTATCTGAATTGGCATTATTTAAACCTCAATAATCCCAATGTATTTTTAGAAAACGTGATCAATACAATTTTAAATAAGTATCTCTCTTTTCTTCTTCAGGAGCAACGATAAGTGTGATTCTTGAGTTGGACATAAACGTTTCTGTTATAATTTCTGCATGCATCACCGTTGGGTACACATTCTTTGGTGGCCTATATTCTGTTGCCTACACAGATGTGGTTCAGCTAATATGTATCTTTGTTGGACTGGTGAGATGTGGTTTTCATTATGATACAATAAGCAGTCACCTCAATCTGCTCATTTTGACACTTCACCTAAAATCTTACAATTCTTGTCTTGTTTCCCGTGCAAGTATGTTCTGGGGTGTTTCTGAAAACAAGCATTGCATAAACCAGGGAATGATTGTTCATGAATTTGACAAGTATTTAATAAAGCTGTTGTAACATGACTCTTAAAGAGCCATTCTAGAATTAGATTGTATAGAGGGCACACTACAGATTTTGGTAATTGCACTTGCCCTTTAAGTTGTGTTCTTTTTAGAAAATGTATTCAAATGAGAATGAGATTTGTATAGTTTCAACAATCCTTTCTCTATCTTGCTGTCTGGTTATCCCAAATCCTGTGTCAGTGCAAGCCAGATTCCATTTTGTATTTAACATATTTTTTTTTATTTTTGTGAATATCTTAAAGACTTTCTGGTAACTTCTCTTGTGGTATGCATCATGCTGCTTTCAGCCTCGATACTAAATCCTCAAAAAATTTCATCCTCTCAGGGGATTTCTGAAGCTAAGATGTCTGTTTGCAAACAAACAGTTATCTCTCCTATCTATTAATACTTACCCTTCAGTGAACATAGTGGTGGTCAAGTGAATAAGTCCCTTTGTTTGGTGGGTATAAAGGAAGTGCCCAAGTGCAGGCTACTTAATGTGTGAAGTAAACCTAGCTGCTGTTTTAAGAGGATTCAGATACTTGGTGTTTATTCACCCATGGAAGCAAACACAAAGGTGTCAGCAGAGTTAGTATCAGGCCTGTTAGCCTCATGATGGAGTGCAGTTTCACTTGAGATGGACTGACTCTAATACCAAAGAGGAATGTTTCTGTGAACTCTGTATTGCAGAGGTTGGTTGAGGTTTCTATCCTGACCCTTCTCATTTTAACCCCATTTCTATTTTAGTGGGCAGAATTCTGTTCCTAATGGGGCAAATGTATTTTACTATAAATGTTTTGGTTTAAAAAACAGCTTGCACAAAATCTTAAATTTTATGTTTGAAAAGATTCAAAGAGACCATTTTTGTTTCTTAAAAATTTTTGTAAATAAACATGGCTATCTTTTTCTCAGTTTACTCCTTCAAAGTTTTCTTTTCAATTGACCACTAAATTCACTGAAGTTTGCAATTTGGCATCATGACAGTACATCAGTAGAAGAGCCAGTAATGTATGACCTACTGGTGTAGTAATAATCATTGATAGTCTAATACTCGACACTTAGCTGCTATAATGTGCATGTGCCTTCTGCAACAATATGGTGTCATTTTAAACAGGATTGGCTAAAAATCAAAATTTTGGTATGAGTTGCTCTTTCTTCAAAGGCGGTCTGGTGGTACCAAACTAAAAAGTGCACGTTTTCCATGCCAAAGCAGCATTTTTTGTATACAGTATGAATTGAGCACCCAACCAGCCAACACCAAAATCATGCCATTAATGGCCCATAGCCAGACAAGGTACTGAAGGGAGGGGGTGAAAACTTTCAAAGGGGCAAAATTTGTAAAAGTGTATTAAGTCAATGGCAACTTGAAGATTTTCAAGAGTGACAAAAAGTTTTCACGGTGGCTTTTCCCCCCTTCCCCCCCCCCCCCCCCCCGACTACGGGCCTGATGCCATGCCATTGTGTTAAGATCTAATATTAGCCTGTTTTAGATGTATTTCTGGTAAATACTTTCTTTTTGTCTTTACAGTGGCTTTGTATCCCATTTGCTGTGACACACGAGGCAGTCTCACCCATCATAGAAAACACAGTATGGCTAGGGACATGGGATCCCAAGTATGCAGGTGTATGGATTGATTTTGCCTTGCTGTTGGTAAGTAGTCACAGCTCAACTGCAATGGACTACATGGAGACATGGGAAGCAGGGAAAGGGGGAGAGGATGGGGATTGAAATTTTTGAGGAGTGTGACATCATCATCATTACCATGTATGCATTGAGTAGAGCCTCAGTTTCAGCCTCTTTCTTGCATCCAAGCAGTTAGTAGAGCTCCTCCCCTAGTTTTTTAGACTCAGCAGATTGTTCAGGGAATTTCACTTTTAAAATTATATAAGATCTCAACTTCTTTTGCTTCTGTGGAATTGCTCTGTTCACCTCATTGAGTGTCAGTCTGAGAGAACTAGCTGATCTCTAGACAGGTAAGTGCAAATTCAGAGAGTTGTTTACCAAGGAAGGATCATGGTTGGCTAAAATTGGGAACCTTTGTAGCTTCTGCCTGAAAAATTTTGGCACTTGGAAGATAGTTTTGGCAGTTGCTAGGGAATTTGGCTTTCTTGTTTATAAAATTATGTAAAAAAGTACTTGAATTTGACTTACTTCCTAGGAAATAGCAATCTTTCAACCATAGCAGAAATAAAAATAGGGAGTTCTGAATTTGCCAAGATATACTTTGTGAAGTCCTACCCCTTTTGAAGTAGTGCTGCTGTGGAGACTCTGGGTAGGCAAGTTTTCTGCAAGTCTGAGAGGTTCCCTTCTCTAGCCTACTGGAAAATTCGAGAGTAAAGAAATACATACCCATTTCATATTTCAAGTCCCCAATGAAACGGTAGTTCCCCCAGTCGCCCCCCCCCCATAGGAAAACTTCCTGGCTGTGCCGTAGCCCCTACTGATACATTTTTGACATCACTCAGGGCATCTACCAAGACCAGCAAATTAAAAAAATTCTATATGATATCCATCAAAATGAACCAAAAGGATAAAGGAGCAAAGAAAATCTTAGTTATGAATGAGGAAACTATTTTTAACTGTGTTCCAGGTATTTGGCGGCATTCCATGGCAGGTCTATTTCCAGAGAGTTCTGTCATCTAAGAGTGCACAACGTGCACAGATGTTGTCCTTTGTGGCGGCCTTTGGCTGTATCGTAATGGCTGTTCCTTCTGTTCTGGTTGGTGCTATAGCAAAAAACACAAGTAAGTTTTAACGAACTAACCCTAACTTGACAAACAATAGTTTAAAGTTATCCTCAAATGTTGAGGACATGATTCTATTTGCGAAAAGTGAAATTTTTTGCTTCTCTTTACCTAATTTTGTTATGAATAAAACTTCTTGTATTAACTCTTTCTTGGGCCATAGTGAAGAAAGTAAACAAATTTTGCAGCTTGTCACAAATTGGAATGCTTTGACTAAGCAAATTGGAATGCTTTGGCTAAGCATTCACTTCTTAATTTTTTTTTATTTTTCATCACGTCATTGATGTAGTCTCTGATTGGTCAAAAATGTTCAAAGTTATACATCAATTTTGTGGTAATTTTAGAAGGCATTTGTCTTCCTTAGGGTACATCGACTTATTTAACTTTACACACCTCCTGGTTGTATACATCAAAGTTTCAGCTCAGGATTAAGAAATTACCTCAACAATTAATGTATTAGTTCCTGTTTATGAAGTAGTTACTTCCCCATCCTGCACAGGCATATGAGAAGGGGAAGGGGTAGTGGCATTGTGAACCCCTCCCCCCCCCCAAAAAAAAAATATTTTGGACAACCTCAAAATTCAGGCAGACTTTGTAGAAATTTGGGCAAAATTTGAATTAACTCAGACAGTTTTCAGAAATTTTAGCAAAATTTGTAAAAATTGGGGTAAAATTTGCCTAAAAAGGCACAGAGGTTTGGACAAAAAGTCTTGTGCCCCCATACTTAAATGGTCCACTATGTGTATGCCCTCGTTCTAGTACTAATTGCTATGAAAATTTGCAAGAATTTTGAATGGTTGCTTGCTAAGTTTACATAGTTATTTTAGTGGAGAAATGTGAAAAGCTTTTCAGTTTGTTTGCTGCATAAATCATCTTGGAATGCTTCCATGAAGGGGGTCTCTAATGTGTATGGTAGGAAAAGTAAAGATAATTTTATAAAGATGAGTTGGAAACAGGCTTGTTGTGTGAGTAAATGGTTGTAACTCGTGAGAATAACAGAAATGTCATCATGGTGATTATGAGTACACATCAAATTTGTAGTATGTACTCATACTCACAGTTATGCACAATTTCCTGTATCTCTACTCTAGAGAACGGATTTTTTACTCGTACTGGTACTCACAGATGCTAGACATTGTAGATTGGGGTCAATGCAAAATTTTGTACTCGCACTCATGAAAAAGGACTTGTACTCGTTCTCATACTCACGATTAGAGACTTTGTACTTTACAACATAATCACACTACAAGTCTGGTACACACTATTGTGAAGTACTGTCATGCTGTCAGTACCTAATTGAGTGTTAACTGCAGTGCATACCTTTCCTACACTTGACATATACAATTATGAGTACAAACCCATCCTCATGAGTAAGAGTACAGGAAGTTTCCAAAATTTTGAGTATGAGTACATACTTAGGACAAGACCTTGTTGGAAAATTGTATTAAACACACATCAAAATGTTGAGGACTTTAATCATTTGGCTGTAAGGTTAATATGACTTGGATTTCCCTATCTATATTATGTTTTGTTGAATGTGTTCAATCTTTTTTCCATTCAAACCCTATATTTCCTTCAACTTATCAAAGAACTGGCTCACAGCAAAAGCTTTTGAAAGATTCCGTCCTCTGATCCTGCTGATCTAGTCCTAGGATTAAATTAGCTACAGGGACTTGTCATATTTATTTGTGATAATATTTCATCTTAATTAAAATCTGTCCCGCAGGTTATCATTTTCCGTTGCCATTCTTGTCAGCTGAGATTTGGGAACAGATTGGGTTACAGCAGCCTGTGTATCAGATACTGTAGCAAGCTCTGATCTTTTAACATGAGAAAGCTGAATTTGTGAGAAATCCCTTCCAATGAAAATGTGAAGCTGTTGCATATACTTATCAAGGGAGGGAAGAGTGCCTTTCAGCGTCGTCAAGCTGTGGTGGTTCTAGTGGCACATAATATATATTTGTGGATACATTGGATCACATAGAGCCAGGTGACGATTAGGATCACGTAAAGCTGGGTCATGATATCATAGGGTGGTGGTCCCCAGGAGTGGTATTTAAGTGCACGAGGGCTATATATGAATATTTATGAGTAGTTATGAATATTTAAGAGCATTTATGAACATGAATGGTTGAAGAAGTACTGCATATTTTAGATTGTGAGGAAGGGATAGAAGTGGGAGGTTAGGGGGGACAAAGGATGAGATGGGAGGAGGTTGAGCTTCTTGAAGTTATGAGCCAAATTTACTTATTACTGCTAGAGATTTTTCAGGATGCTCTGTGTGCTAAGTATTATAAAATAGTTCAACTGACATGCGTAGGGGTATGCATTATGCAGGCAGTAAAGATTGCTCAGAGATGAGAGAAGGAAGGGGTTATGGGGGGGGGGAGGGAGAGGGGTAGAATGACTTCCAGTCTAATTGGAATCAGAAGACATTAACATATACATTTTGACCAATGAGATGTAATTTTGCTGAGGAAGTGTTGTCAAGGGTAGGGGATTCGCAACATTTCAGGAGAACCAAATTTCCTGATTTTTTCCTGATGACTTTCCAAAATTCGAGGCTCTACTTATTTGGACATACTTCCAATCTGAAGGGTGTAAAATGTCTTTGAAGCCAATCATCCAATGAATATGTTGTTTAAACATTTAATGCATTCCCTTTGGTCCAATCAAATTCTCTGACTGTTCCCTTAGTTAAGCTCTGACTTTCACCAACTGGAAAGGGGGAAATTCTTTCTCCAGTTTTTCCCTGATAACTAAGATGGCTGGGATTCCTGAAAAACAACTCCAAAGACAAAATTAGGTTTTCACAAGACAGGGACAATAGAAGGAAGAGAAATAGTTAAATAAATCTGTTAAAGAGAGAAAATAGTGCACAGTATATGTGAATCTTTTGATAATCAAACAAACATAATGACAAAACAAACAAACAACCTTGCTACTCATCAGGAGACTAGCTGTAGACTGACAGTTAAGCCATTAGGTACAGACTGAGGTTAGGCCAGTGCGGTGTCTGTTGACCTATGACCTCCCAGCTGATGGTCACTGTTTTTTGTCATATTGATACAGGAAGAGAACAGTATGTCTCACTGATCAAAATAATATTTAGATGTGTGTCCTGTTACTACAGAAGGACACTCTTTGAAATGTAGAAGTGTCAATATTTGATTTAGGTGTAAATAAGCTTCAACTTTTGCCCTTACAATGATAGTGCTCCAACCACCCCTGGTGGAGAAATGTTTGTAGTTGCTGCAAATGTGAAATTTGATGGAAAAAATGTGTCACTCAGTGGTGTAGACATTTTTCTTTTCACATTTTTTCTCCTTTTTTCAGATTGGACAATGACTTCTATCAACGATCCAAACGAACCAGCAGATGACCCCAAATTGATCCTACCCCTTGTGATTCAGTACTTGACTCCAGATGTGGTATCCTTCATTGGTTTAGGAGCAGTCTCGGCTGCTGTGATGTCATCAGCAGATTCCTCCATTCTCTCTGCAAGCTCCATGTTTGTCCGCAATGTCTACAAACTTGTTTTTCGACAAAGCGTGAGTACCATTCGCTGATCAGTGGTGTAATCAGACTTTTTCATTGGAGGTCTGGGGTAGAGGGTGGCTGAAGTGGGTAAATTAAGTTTCAAAGAAAGGGGGGGGGGGATACAGGTACACAGTGGGTATTCATATATGTATATATATATATATATATATATATATAAAACGATATTTCCCCCCTTAAGGCGAAAGTCTTTATATCTTCCTACCTTAAGGCAAAAAAAAAAAAATAATAAAATACATAAGCTTATATTTCCCCCCAACGTACTCAAGATATAATCAACGTTATTTCAATGGCCTGCCATCCATGCGTGTTAACAGATACGTGTCCGTAAATTCGTCGACTTTGAAGTAATAGCATAGATTGTCTGTAAAAGGACATTACCACACGTTTACGTATTCCTTTACAAAAAGTGTGTGAAAATGTTAAGGGGAATCCTTTTTTTTTCGCCATATTTTTTTTTTCGCCCTATGGTCGACTTTTCAACAACTTCTTTCGCCCTAAGGGGGGAATTAGTGAAAATATAGATATATATATTATGTTATATGTCTACATTTATGTATATGGGTCTTTGCATGTACAGTTGCATTTTATTTGGCCAAAGTACATGCTAAGGCCTAACATTATGTAATGATGAAATGGAAGCTAATTTCTTAGTCATCTTGTACAAATATCAACAAACTATATTATGTCACTCTACAAAAGATTGATAAAATTTGATAAGCCTTAAGTGTTTTTTTTTTATCATCTTAGGCAATTAGTGCTAAGGGTATGTAAGGGGAGGGGAGAGGGCTAGAGTAGCAGAGGTGAAACCATTTGACTGGGGGCACATTGTACTTCAATGCAAATGATTTCTCACATTTTTCTGTGAGTTTCTGTTAAAAACCCCTTCTCACTATCCCTTGAGTTTTCATTATATGGAATAGAAAGTCTCCATGTAATGGAACGCTTTTCTTGTAATATTTTGTTTCCTTTTTTGTCTTACCATACAGGCGACAGAGTTTGAGCTTCTGTGGTGTATGAGAATCTCCATCATACTTGTGGGCATTGCAGCCACTGTCCTAGGATTGACCATCAAGTCTGTCTATGAACTCTGGTTTCTGTGTTCAGATTTTGTTTACGTCATCTTGTTCCCACAATTATTCTGTGTCATATATTTCTCAAGATGTAATACGTATGGGTCTCTATGTGGGTATATAGTTGGGCTTTTCTTCAGAGTAGCCGGAGGTGACAGTGTCCTTAAGTTACCGGTCATAATTCGATACCCTTTCTACGATGGAGAGCAACTTTTTCCTTTCCGCACATTTTCCATGGCCACTTCCTTCATAACCCTTCTTGTCGTCTCCTATTCCTTAGATTATTTATTCAAATCTGGCAAACTCAAACCCGAGTGGGATTTCTTTAACTGTGTCGTTAACTTCCCACGATCAGATGTAGATAAGTATGAGTCTGTGCAAGCTGAAAATGTCCAACTGAATCAACTTGGCCCCGACATGGAGGCATTGGGTAGTGGGCTTCCTAATGATCCCATTCAAAGAGAAAAGCTGTTAGATGTCGGAAAGGGCATCACTGCAGGAGTACCTATCTCCGTCTCAAAAGAACCGTTAAGAGAAGAAATTCCTGAGGATTCCCCTACCTCTTCCAGTGAGGACCCACCCCCAGATTATGAAAGTCAATAATGGGGGGATGGTAAGAAATCATCTTACAATTAACATGGAGGTCAGTTGATGGGGAATTCCCTGACATTAAGTGTGGAAATTTCTAGAGATGAAGAACCCAAGACATTTAAGGGCAAATGCAGCAAGGGCAAACACAGTCCCCAATTTGAAATGGTACAGCTCGATATGGTAATTTTGTGTATTCCTTCTAATCATGTGACAATATTTTTGTTATTTAATTGCTAATTCATGCAAAACAACTCCTTGGTTTTCCTATGAAATAAAAAATATTCATTTCCTGAAAAGATTGTGAAAGATACTTCTATGGGAAATACAAAATTTGTAAGAGACCGTGGTGACTTCTTATTGCCTTTAAATTATTAAAGGAATATTTATGGTATGAAGAACATCTATGAGATTATGCCATGAACATAAAAGGCAAGCAGTCTTTATTCAGCCACACAGTGTGTAGGTGACATTACCAACTACTCTTGTCCAGAGTAGTGTCACGGATAGTCAGACTATCTCATTTTAGTCTTAATATCTTTCGCGCTCATCTACTGCTCCATGAAGGACTTAAGGCAGACACTCATCACCTCAAGTTCATTTCTGGAAATTCTGGTTTGGGTAACCAAAAATCATACTTGGTGACTTCTCTTTGATTGACATCAAAGTTGGACCATGAAAAAAGCAGAGTGGCTCACATTTCACAGCTCACAGAGAGTGCTCGATCATGCATCATGGTCAGTGTTCACCAGGATATGGCCTTAAGCAATAAACTAGGTCTTTGCATAAGGAGGAGCTTAAGACAGCTTAAGAGGGGTCAGAAGTAACTAAGTTGAGAGAATTTGAACTGTCTGGGATGAGGAAATTTGCCCTTTTATCTCACAGACACTGGAGCAAATATGTTATGACTTTTGGCTACTGCCTTTCTGTTTTGAGAGGGTCCACATAAAGCTGCAGGAAATTCATCAGAAACATTAAGCTTGGCTTGTAACTGAAGACATTGTGAAGGATGGCCACCTTTGTGGTCTTCTGGGCTCAATCAACTGTTTTGGGAGTTGCTAGAAAGGTATCATAATTTTTTTTTGTCAATTTATGGGGTGGTGAGTATGGATGATGTTATTCCTAACATGTTGTTAATAGCCCTGAAGCCACCCCCCCCATCTTTGTATCAATTTGATATAACCTTGCATCTAATGTTCTCATTGTTTGTGTCAATAAGTCAATAAAATTGCAGACAATGCAGGTATCACCCTGGGTTGTATCTCAATATCCATGTTGACTTTCGTATTGATTGGAGGTAAACATTTTTGTAGGTCAGTCACACCTATTGTATCTGACTGGATACATTAATTTGACAACAAGCAATGCTGGCAGTATGGCAGCATGGAGTGGGGTAGGCTTCTCAATTTACAGCCATGAAACATTGTGCATAGCAGACACACTGTAACCTTCAAAGTTCAGACCATAAAAATGATCAATTATGAGTTTTTGTAAAAATTGAGGTTTTCAGGCATGGTGGACCCCCAAAATTTGTGACCCAGTGTAGTCTTACCCCTTCCCCCAACTTCTACCCCCAACCAACTCCTTCACCCAACTTCTCCCCCCCCCCCCACCCCCAACCTCAAGCCTCTCCTTTTGATAACCTGTTGTAGTTCTACCTAGTTTTTGCAATTATTCTCATGGTCATTCTATCATGCAGTTCTCAAATATTTAATTTGCAATACATACCTGTTTCCTGATGCAATAGTTAAAAAGTAGCAAATCTCACCAGGTAACTTGTGTAAATCAATTTCTATGTAAACAATTTTTACAGTCTTAGAACTGGCATGTGTAATCTCAGTTTATGGGATATGAGGATATTTGTTAATTGTGAATTAAATTCATTATCCACAGAATTTTGTACTGTGTGTTTTGAGGCCAGCGAGAAATTAAGTAATAATATGCATATGCAAATCTTCATTAGCATTTCAGATTGTTTTCCTTTAATGACCATAATGATGCTGCCAACCTGCATGTTTGTTATATAGGATGCAAAAATATGCAAATTCCACAGTAAATAACTACTGACACTGCATAATTACTAATGCCATTATTTGTGAATAAGAATTGCGAGGTACCTAGCTTTACTGGATTTGTGCATTCAACAAAGACCCTTTTGAAAAAACACTCAGTGGACTCGTAAGTATTCGTAATGTAATGCAATTTAAGTTTTCCATTTTCTGTTGATCCGTCGTCAGCTTTTTATGCAAAGCAATAACGTCACAATATTATGTAGACATAAGTTTGAGAAATGATTTGACTTTTGTGTGTAGTTATAGAAGAGCTTTCATGTAGTAGGGATATGATATCAGTACTGTTGTCAATAACAAAAGATCTATTATCTATACAGTGTAAAGATTATAGAGATATAGAGCTGAAATAGCGTTGTATGAATTAAGTGTCTCAAGGGTTGCACAACAAATAACAAGTGAGGATGATGATTTATATCACCCTAGAAACACAGTTGGTGGTAAAACTCTTCATTAGAATAAGAAATGTGATTTGGATGATAATGGCTTATGATATCAGAAAAACACAGATTGGAAGAGTGTGCAGAAAATCTTCCTTATAAAAAGATTGTTTTGTTGCATTGCAGTTGTTTTGTAGACATGATGAACCTTTGTTAATTACTTTCTCAATGAGGTGTCTGTTTCATACCCAGGTGGAAAATGCCCATTTTACTGCCTCCATAAATGTACATACTGCCACCACTTGTATCATTCATGAACATGTAAGAAACCATATCAATTGCAAGACTGGTGCACCAATGAGTTTGACATGTGCATATTCATGTCCCACTAAAAGTGTGTGTTCTTTCTTTCTTTTACAAAGTAACAGAAATTGTTCGGTGATACATAGGAATCCAATTTACATGCATATGGATACGTTATTCATAAAATTCCACTCTCAAAGCTTTTCTTACACCTAGCTGATTTAGAATCAGGGGCTGAGATGGCCTGAGTTATAACAGCTCAAACATGTTCCAACATGACTCTTTCCCCTTAATTTTCCACACATTTCCAGGAAGTTTTTTAATGGGAAATTTGTTGACATGTGGCTAGTAGAAATCAGCTAAGTGTAGAATTTGCTTAACTTTCGTATGGTAAAGTGCTGGTCAGAATCTTGCCCCTAAAAAATAGTTGAATCAGTTCAAATGGTCAAAGTCAAATATTTTCTTTTCTTTTCTTGCTAAACATGGTAATCTGTCCTTCCAATCCTTGTCAACTATCACTGTCCAAGTCTGGCCAATGGGGGTGTACAGCTGTTCTGGTGAAGTAGTGTGTCAAAGATGTAACTGATTGACACAAATATCTTCCAAAGAAATGTTCTGCAGAGTTCCTTGCATGGCCTTAGGTAATGGGTTGATATTTATATACCCCACTTATACAGTGGAATGGTGGCGTAAGAAAAAGATTTTTTTTTTTTAATATAGTCAATACAACATGAAAAATTCAATAGAAAATTCTTACCAGGAATTGTAATATTTGACATCCAACATCTTTGTGCTTTCCAGAATTATGAATATGAACTATGATATGGAGATATAGTTAGGCTGCTCATATTTCACATATGGTATGGAAAGTTGTAGTAATGCAATTAACATTTTTACTTAAGTATTTCCTATTTTGAAGGCACAAAAAGTTTGTAACTATATTTATTTCATTCCTCTCAATTGATTACAGTTTCCCTACTGTTCTCATTGTATGATATGTAGATGCATTGAAGTATAAAGCAAATTCTGCAGGTATTCACAGAAACCAAACAACTTGAATTTATACCAGGGTTACTAACGTAATGTATTGACTTTAATGCCGGAGATTCAACTGTCAACAGAGACTATGATATTGTAGCTACTATGCTGCCTACTGGCTTTTTCCTATTTTAGCTTGGTTTCTCTATCAGTGAAGTACAGGTGATAAAAGAGTACAATAATTTCTTGTATCACTCAGGGAAACATTTCATTTATAGTAAACTTTAAAGAAAAATTTAATACCTTAAAAAGTATGATTTGTTGATTAAGAGTGGTAGCCAATTCATACTTTGGTAGTTGGGTAACCTTATTTTCAAGAAAAAAAAAAGTTCATATGGAGAGAAATTTGCTGCATAGTATTGTACCTTAGGAAAAATGAGTTCACCCAAGCTTTCATATTTTGAATGATGTAAAACCGACAGGCTTGGACAAACCCCCTTTACTAGCCAGTGGGGGCAAGCAAACATTACTTTAGTAAGTGCAGTGCTTGATATAGTAACCCTCGGGGCAAGTAACCCTTGCCTTTAGAAAACAAAATAGTTTAAGAAAAACCTTCAGATTCACACTCTCAAACTTCACCATAACATTCTTTAACAATGTCTGCAAATCTAAGGTCAGCTCAAAGGCACAACTGATTGACACAAATATCTTTCAATATAGGGAACTATGGAATTGTGCACAAGAAAAAACTTTGGGTCCAAAATTATTAGCATTAACCTTAGGGATATAAATATATATTACAGTGTGCAATTAAGAGATCAAGATTGAGTTTTTATCATTTTTATTCATCAGCCATAACATTTGGTTGGAGCTGATAGGCCCATAGACAATGCATGCTATGATGCATGGGTTAAAAAAACTGGTTCTTGAAGTGTGCAACATGGCAATTAGGAACATTCATAATTGCTATACTGTGCAGGTAGGTTTGGATTTAATACACAATTCAATACTCCTGTGGGAAAGTGGGTTTAGAAAATGGCTAGCCTTTGGGCAATCACTGAATAAAAAATTTGTCAAAACCTGAATACAGACAACTCTTATTACATGTTATGTTTCAGGGAAGAGAAGCTTTTGCTAGATTTAATTGAAGAGGAGAATTTGATGATACAAGCTGCTTTCTGTCAGTGCCATGTTAATGCAATATCAACAAAATTTCCCTTTTATGTCTTTTATCACATTTCATTGCACTATTGTACGAGATTCTATTTATTTGTAAGGATGACGCTTTAGATCAGAAATGTACCTAAGAGACCAGTAAACCTTTTGATGAGGCCAGTGTCATTTATTTCACAAGGACTTTCCAAATAATATTCATACTGTGGCAATGGTTTTCTGCAGCAACGTGTGCGTGCGCTAGCTTTTGATCTTAGGCCAGTATTTATGTACTAAATAATTTGCCATCTGTCTTGGTTCACTTGACTTGTTGGAGAAAATTAATGACTTTATGATATAGCTTACAGTAAAAAGAAGTATAGACTGGGACTTAAATCAAGTCTTAGCCTTTTGGCTAAGATTGTGGACCTGTTCTTTTCAGTCAGTCTAAAACATGGCCATTCATGACAGACCCATAATGTAGAGGTCTGAAAGTTGAGAGATAGGTCTTTTAAGTCTCAGTGTCCCTTCAGGGGATGTATGCATAGGCGTAGAAGCAGGGGTGACAGTCCTCACACTGATTGGTGGGTGGTGGAAACCGTTTTGTTCCCCCTCTCCCATTTGGATGACATGCTGCCAAAATGTGACATTGAATAGGATGCAATTACCTCCAGATTTGTCAAACAATGTACCATTTTGCACCTAGGGCACTTTAAATGGTAAAAAAATTTCCAAAGGGAAAGGGGACTCCCTTTAGAACCCTAACCCCAGGACACTGATTGCTAACATTCACTTCTGCCCTCCCCTCCCCCAACTTTCAGAAGCTTCCTACGCTTATGGTATATCCTTCAGGGGAAACACCCCTTCATTGTATTGTTTGGTTTTATGCCCTCTGACATTCAGCTTGAAGGAATTTTTGAACAAAAAAGTACTGTCATCAAGCACATTACTTGAGGAATCCACAACTGTGTTGATGTCATCATATGAATATGTATGTAGCCAAAGAAGAGGGCATTTTTGAAGAAACAAAATGACACTTTAATGTTGTAGCCATTTCAAAGTAATAATGTGACTCCATCCTTTACACAAGTGTAAATTATTTTAAAAGTGTTTTATTTAGGGAACTGTATTCTTGTAAATGAATATCTTTTTGTTTATAAATGTGGTTGGTTTAAGGCTTGTTTTTGTATGTATGATGTTTAATACTAGTTTCACCAGTACAATACCTCTTACTATAAACCATTCATTTTTTACCCACTAGGTTATGACAAATGTTGTAATATTATGATTTCTCTGTTCAGTAGAACGTTCCTTCTTATGTGGTTGATTGGCTCAATAAATCAAAATCTGTTTCAAGATTCAGTATGCATCAAAATCTCTGAAGATTCTAAAAGTTGATTAATTGGTTAAATAAATTGCAAAATTTCCACATTTTGTGTTCATTCATCTTGTTTTCTTTGTGTGACAGAGAAGGAAAAAAAAAACATGGATAGAATTGAAATGATCTTATTAAAAAGTTTATTTCGTGATAATGATACTTCATTTAGGTAAAAAGAGAAGTCAGTTGATAATCTGAATTTGCAAGCAGTTCCTTTGAGCTCAACTTTATTTGGTTTGATTAAAAAACCAATGTACATGAACCTGTTTGCAAATGGTTTCACTGTGAAACCATATTTAACATTGCTTTAAACTGCAACAAGTCTCACCACAGACAGTAAACATTCTCTCTTCTCAGTTTACTTTCAAACTCTTCTCCAATTCAAACAAAAAAACCTGTCTGGTGCACTTCCCTGTCAAAGCTACAGTATCTTGCACCGAGTTCAAACTGTTCAAGGCTACATCTACACAATGCTGTGTGTGAGCTTAATTGTGAACACATCTGACGGTACAGTCATCATTATTAAACCAAAGTAGGGTAATGCAATAGTCCCTTTTTCTATGTTTCAGTTTGCCATGAAACCACACAAAACATAAAAGGGATCACACTGGACATTGTGCTGTGCTTGGAAATGTGAAACATAAAAAATTACTTAAAGGTGGCCACACCGGCGCTGCGTCGCGATGGTGTGATTTCCTTTTGTACCCACTGTGTTTATAGCATTGTTCCAAGCACAGCATAGCATGTTGCAGTGCATCTCAAGAGTCCAGTGTGAATTTCCCCCCCCCCCCCTTTAAGGGCCTAAACAGGCTCAGAGAGACAGTCTGTTGTCATACTCTTGGGGTAAAACAGGCCCCTTAGCAACTATAGCACATTAAGCTTACATCCGTGTGGAGGGTTTACATAAACATTTCTGCAGCCTATCAGTATACAGCAACATCAGCTGGTAATGATAGGCTCATAGCCTAATATTGTGATGAATAACACAAGCTGCATTTTAGTAGTGTGCAAAATTCAATATTGTCTCACCTTACTTTGCATCAAATTTCGTTAAATACATGATCATGTGTCATCTAAACATTGCAATCATTCAATATGGTTTAGCATGGTAGGTTGGCCTGTTTATTGGTAGCTAGCTTTGTGTCTCCTTAAGAAAAAGATAAGACTTGGTCAAACCACAAGCTGTATTACTGAAGTAGAAATAGTTCAACAATAGAATAGCCCACAACAGTACTGTAAAATATGTACCTCTCTATTTACAAGTGTAAAGCACCTTTATAGAAGCATAAAACGGTGCAATCCTTTTGACTACAACCAAGTCACAATGTGATTGCTTTACTTGTACTTAAAAACCAGGGCAGTAGCCTGCAGAGGAAGGGAGGGGAGGGGAGAGGAAGGAGGGAAAAGTAGGCAAAGGAGAAGTCCCCCTCCCCCCACAGTGATTTCAAAACCTAAATGAGAAACGGACTACTTGAAAAAATATTGAAAATACTACACAAACTCCATTGTCCTTATTACAATTTTAAGGCCCTCAGAACTTGGGAAATGGCATAAAAGGTCCCCTTTTCCCAAAAGTTTCCCAGGGAATGTCCCCGGACCCTTCACTGTAGATGGGCTGTTGTAGGCATACCTTACACTGATGAATAAATCTACATACTCATGCATGATGCACACAACACAGCTGAAGTCCATACTGATCTTAAGTGTTGTTTCTTAGGCCGTGCCACAGCATGCTTATATTTAAATGGCATGCTTAAACAAAATAGTACTTTATTGCCTTGCTAAAATCAATGAGCTTGTATATATAATACTTTACATCTTCATTTTGCCTACAAAGGGATTTTAGTGAATATCTTTTTAAAATTTAACTTTTCATCTTGATTTCTTAGTTTCTACAGCATGAAGTCTCAAAAATGCCTAGATGCAACTTTGGAAGTCTAGAAAGTGTCATTTTTGACAAAATCTAGACCTAAACACAACAAACAAATCAATGGTGACCTTCCCAGTAGTGCACTTAGAGAGGGAAAGGCCCTTACATACCAACTCTTTGGCAGTGTCATTGCATTGTGCCAAGTCAAGGCCAAAAATGCCTTAGGAGTAAGAATTTCTAAAAATATAATCATTTCAAAGCTTTGTCAAAGATAATACCCACATTGTGTATCCAAGCAACCTTACAAAGACAAAAATTTCTTAAATGGAAAGGGCTTTAGACAGCACCAGACCCTTCCCTTACAAAAAAAAAAAAAAAAAAATCGAAAAGCACCAAAAAGTGACATTTGTAAATGTGAACAGTGAAACCCTTTCCCAAAATATCAAACCAATTTGCAACTTAGCCATCTTATAGTGAAAATTTCTAAACATATAGTCATTTCAAAGCTTTGTCAAGGACAGCCCAAATTTGCACCGAAAGGACATTACATATATCACATCCTCCATTTAGTCTTGTCAATTTAAAATTTGACCTTAAACAAATTGCAACAAAAGGTATTTTAACAGAAATCGGTAAAATAAACTCACCTCATCGATGTAATAAAAATTGACATAGATCGGCGTTTGCAATATGGCCAACTTTTGGCCCAAAAATTAAATTTTCAGGGCAGTGAACACACGTTTAGTATCAACTTCCGCACTATCTTGACACCACATTGCTATGGTTATTTGGTACGCTGCAAGCTGCGATCTCTGTGCGGCATTCATGTCCTCTGACAAATTGTCCGCCATCTTAGGTAATGTCTTTGGAAATTATCGTCAGGTAAGTCTTACTTATCTTTATAAGATAGCCAAGAACTTGCTGCAATAATGATCATACTTCAAAAAGTAAAAATGACCTTAACTTATAGAAATTTACTAAGTGAATGTTGGCTACGCATACTGTAAGCCTTTTGAAACAGGCCTAAGGGCTACTATCGCAGGCTAAAGTTAGGATAAGCCGAGGCAAATCTGTTCAGATGTTGCAATCAACAGGATGCAGTTGTGAACGTTACTATCACAGTCTCATTATTCTTTCAATTCTTGACACTCAAGAGGAATCTTTGATCAAAGGCAACACTTGGAAAAAAGAATAAATGTTTAGCTTGCTGACCTACCCTAACGTACAACCAATCGTTGTTACACATAGGCTAACGTTTCCGCTCTTTCAGAATCGAACTTCCTGAATTGGGCCTTTGAGGTGCTCAAAATTTGGTGAAAATTTCCTGAAAACAACTGATACGACACTGTTCGGGCTTCATAAAGTTATGATATTTACTGTATTCACCAAGTAATTCCTTGATATTTTTGCATTGGAAGGTATACCACACACACAAAATTTGTAGAGTAACCATAAGGTCCCCTTACAAAGATAAACTTAAGATTTCATTAGCAACTTAAACATGTATGTTTGTTTTGGTTACTTTCTACAACATTTTACTTTCTACAACCAAGTCATATGTACAGTATTCATATGCTTTGAAGTTTATCTTTCATTTCATTTACAGGATGACATGATGGTTGAACTCTGCACAGCTTTAATGGAGTTATTTGGTGGAGTTTTGTGGACAGTTTACATTTTCTGCTCAGACTGACATATAGCCAAATCAAGCATGACCGTTTAAGCGCTTGAAGAATTACTGTACTTATAATCGCCGACAGATTGAAATTTGTGGCAGTTTTGATTGACATGAAGACACCACCCTGTACATGGAGTCTTTAACCAACTGAGTTACTGTGCTGTTATTAACTCTGAAGTGCTTACATGATATTACTGAGACAGCAAACAGGTTGTACTGTAGTGCAAATGTAAAGGGTCTCCATTTGTGATATGCTTCCATTCGTTGGATCTGCAAAGTTAGTCATTGGTGCCATTACGTGCACAGTGCTAACTGTTAAATTCATGCATGAAATTCAGGACAAGCGTTAACAAGTTTGTATACCTTTTGATGTGGTTGCTGTGGAGTGAATGTGTTCATAGATCTAAAGAGCTACAGTATTGACATGGATGATTTAAAGCTTGGGTGAAGCAGTAAGAGGACGAACAATAGAATATGTTGAACTCACAGCATTTCAGGAAGTTCCCTAGCTACAAATGGCTATTGACAGTACCAACTTGCAAAGAAAAATGCTGGCTGCCCAGCTTTGCAATTATTTTAAAGTAGCCCATAGAATTGAACAGTCCTTTTTGTAGTTCATCGTTTCTGAGAGACTGAGTAGGAGTGCCTACCCTCTACAGGTACAAAGATGGGGGTGAGAAGAGTTGAACTGTCATTTTTTCTCAATAGTCAACCATTCATGTGTATAAGTTGTGGATATGTTGAAGGACTGGAAAGGCCTTGTGCTAAGAAATCTCAAAAAAATTTTCAGCGGGGAGGCGTGGACAAACCTTAGGACTTGGAAATACCACATATTTTATCATGGATGGAACCTTACTTAAATTTGGAAAATGTGAAAAAAGTGATGCCTATGATTTTTCAAAAAACAGTCTTTCTACCATGGACAAACCTTGTTTTTTTCCTGGGCAAATTTTATTTTATTTGGCAAAATGTGAAATTTAAAATTGTATCACAGACAAACTTTAAGTTCTCTTAATATGAAATAAATGATGCTTATTGGATTTTTTCTACCTTGGACAAAAACTTGTTCTCTAATGGGGAAAATGTGAAATAGTGATCCTAATGATTTTTCATCAGTTAACTTTCCTTCAGTTTACAGTATTAAGTTGTGCAGGTTGGAATTAAACAGCAAGTTGTCTTTAATTTCTCTCTATCCTGCAAGTCTCCTTGTTTACTTTCTTTGTTGGACCTAGAATATCGTCTTTAAGAGAGAGTTGACAATAAAGAGTTTACGTGAATTAACTCAAACCTCTCATTTTCTCTTTCTTTTTACATTTTTAAGGCTTTTAATGTTGTTATTCTAATGTAAAAATTGAATTTAGCAGGGTTGTAATCAAGTTACGACTGGAGTCACAACTTGCAGAAATGCCTGACTTGAAAAATTTTGGCCGATTTTCCCACATTGAAGTAACACAGTGACTCGAGTCATGACGTCACTCGAGCTGCTAAAATGAGTGTGGTTGACTTGACTTGCCACACAAAAGAGTGACTTGGCTACAACTCTGGAATTTGAGATAGTATTAGATGTTTAAAAAGTATTAAATGTACTTGACAGCATTTAAGATGGGTGAGTCCATAGCTTGAAATTGCCATATCATAAGCTTCTTAATTAGGACAAGTTCATATTAGTAGTCTATAAAGAGTGGTTACTAGTACTGTACAATGTAAGTTTTCAGTCAGCTGGACCAGTTGAGCTAGTGGATAATTCTGGAAACAGTAAGGACCAGTTGAGAACAGTTACAACCAATTAGGTCAGTTGAGACCAACTGGACTATTTGGACCAGTAAAGACCAGTTGGGCCAGTTAAACCAGCTGGACTGTTTAGACCAGCCTGAGTTGGGACCAGTTGGGCCAGCTAAAGACCAGTTGGAACCAGTTGGAACTGTTCCATTTTCCATACTGGAGAATTCCTAGTTGGAACCAGTTAGAAAATTCTAACTGGAATTTTCTCCTGGGCAGATTTAGATGCATAAAGGGCATCCAAGTCACGGAACTATTTTAGCCAGATAAGAATCAGTAAAGCTGCATATCTCATTGACTCAAACAGACTGTTGGTTCATATTAAAACATAGTTTAAGTGGTTAAATCCAAATAATTAAAAAAAATATTCACTGTATAAAATTTTCAAAATGACTGCTTGAAAGATGAAGTACTCAATGGGACTTTGTAGTAATCATGTTCCAAATCCATCTTATCACTGTGAAAAAAGTCATACACCAAAACAAGATGCAATCCAAGTGATATATTATCAATTTTAAAAATCTACGAAGCAGGCTTATATTAAACACCACCCTTGGCATATGTTGAAGGAATATATCATTATCATCAGCATAAAGAAATTCGATAAGTTTGTTTTGTTTTCTCTTTAAGTTAGCTGTAAGATTCCACAGCATCTTATCTTATAACGTTTTGGTATAGCGCCACCAATTTGGTATGATTCAGCAGTTATCGGCCAGAAAATGTCTGCCGCACAATGTTGTGAAACAGTAATAATCTGTCTGCATCGTTCTGTTCTATTGCTATCCTAAGAAAATCTGCTAACCTGGAGTTTCAATGTGAATTTAAGGTCATTTTTGTGCATTCATGTTTCTGTACAAGAACAAAATAGTTCTGTTGATAAGATGTGATTGCCTGGCAAAGTGGTAAGTACGTGTTTTGTAGGCATAAGTGACCAGCAAATGTTTCATAGCTACAAACTCATTTTATTTATCACTCATATAGAGGCCAAGTTTACTGATATTGCAAGTAAGGGTTCCTTTATTGATTTTCAAAATTGAATGAATCTTTCAAATCACTTCAATAAATCATTTCGATCTTATGCCAGCATAATAGGCCTACATCTTAGGTGTTTGCATTGTGATTTCTGAACATTTTTATACAATTCCATTGACTATATCTGTAAGGAGTGTCAGAACTCACTACCATTGAACAATTAAACATCACTCGGAGGAATAGAAAAGGAACTCTGAAAGAAGTATTGAGGGAGCTTCATTCACTGGTGGAGATGAATGCTAGTCAAGATGACATCCAAAGAGCCATGAGTAAAGCTCAAACAAGGTTTGAAGCTGTTGAAGACAGTCATAATGAACTGGTGCAAAAAATTCAAAGTGATGATTTGAATGAAGCAGTAGGCAATATATGAACAACTGTCAAGATGAGTAAATGGCTGAAATAGCAAAAAATAACGGCAAGTTAACTTGTTAACAGGACGGTAGGCCTATGAAGCAAATGTAAGAATAGGTGAAGGTGAACATTCACCTGACACTAATTTGGCACTAAACACTAGTACTGATTCTACTAAGCAATGATGATAATTTGGCTGGGCTACCAAAGCATCTCATAATATTTTTGCATAGGGCCACCAATTTGGTATGATTCAGCAGTAACTGCCAAAGAACTTGCTGTAATGGGAATTCAATCAAAATATTTTACTGTACATGAAAACAGAAAGTGCTACCTGAGTTTACCTTGAAAGAAATAAGGAAAATTAAGTCTGCTAATCCCACATGGAAGCTCGATTTGCTATGGAAAATACTGCAGCCAATTAAATCACCAACCCCAGAATGGTCAGGTATAAGGCAGATGGTGCAACAAGATCATCCTTGCAAATTTTCGGTCTTCTTTTTCTCAGTGATAGGTATGAAGCTGACTGATAACTCTTGTATCTACCAGACTTTATAGTTTGTGTGGGATGAGGAAAGACTTCAAGACACAAAGGCTGTTCTAACTTTTGACCATGCGGCCCCTTTTCTGGAAGGCTTTAATTATTGTGGAAATTGAATCCAGAGATCACAATCCAACAATTGTCTTGTGCCAAGATGATTTTCCTTGGCTGTGCTGGTCATTTAATGACTAACTCTGGCCTATGTTAATTCTAGAAACCATTTATGCAGCAAATACTGTAAACTACATGCTGACTGGCAAAGCTGTGGCGAGGGCAATGCAAGGTCATTTTTCAGCAGATATTACACTTTAAAAATACATGATTTTTTCAAAGATCCTCAACAACTGCTCCAGTGTCCAATGCAGAGAAACGACGATGAACAGGAAGGAAATGCTTTGCTCAAAAGTGCTGACGCAAGTTGTACTGAGCCAACAACTGACAAGCATGCAGTCTGTGAAGAGTGTGAAGGCTTGGGCCTTGAAGAGCAAACAACTCCTTGAATGGGAAACCAATAAAAACCTACTGCCAACAGTGAATAATCTTTATGAAGGACTTGAGTCGTACAAGTTCACCTGAAGTAAAGTCATGTCCAATCAACAGGGTCCATATTCTCAAGTTTTAAAGGTGATATGGCATCCCCCCAAACAGAAAGTTGCTTGCAACTAACTGACCAAACATATTTAGGACTATCTCCATAGGTACAAATACAGTTGATAACTGCACTTTGATTGACATTCATTCAAAGAATACAGTTTCACTCTGGTTGGTCAACAATGAATCGTACAGTCAACTGAGTTTGACAATTTATCCCACACACTGTGTTTGACTGTGGAGTAATATTGCCTCAGGGCAGGCTAATGTGGCTGTCTAAGAGGTGTACAGTACTAAGACAGGAAGTTCTGCTTGAATTGAAGGAGGAGACCGAAGTTAACTTTGTTGGGAGAATTTTTACTGTCTGGGGTGAGATTAGAGTGTCTTTAAATCAGGTTGTAAAGCTTCATCACATGTTAGCGCTCATAGTTCTAAGAAACTGGGATATGCTACAGAGGCTGCTGCTTTAAGGACCAACTAGCTAGGATAAATTGATCTTGAGGAAGAAGAGGTAGCTGAATTGAAGAGAATCAAAACCTTGAAAAAGTTAGACATAGCAAAGGCTAAGTTCAAGGCCATTTCAAAGTTAGATCAGGATATTCAAGAAATCTCACAATAAGCACCAGATGGCAGACATGAATATATTAAAAATATGCTCTTTGTACAAATCCTTCAGGATTAAGCCCCATCTACTACAACTGTTCTCAGTGCTAAAACAAAGGATATATATTTGTGCCTGTTACTGCCTCCAAGGATAACGATCATGCACCCTACACTGGGCATCCTACTTTACCTGTTATTCAAGGGCAACAAGGTTTAAGGATGTCAAGCTTCAAATCAATCTGCTGATAGGCAAGGTCAAGATCATACCCAGGTTTTTGAGCTTACAAAATGATTTACTGATCATGTGAGTCTTAGTCGTCTGCCCATGCCAGAACTCACTATTTTTACAGGGGATCCATTAAAATACCCTGATTGGAAGGTAAGTTTTGATATGATTATTGATCAGAAGAGGGTACCTGAATCAGAGAGAATTCATTACCTGAAAATGTATACTGGAGGGGTAGTTAGGGAAGCCATTGAAGGCTATTTACTAGTTATGTCACCTATTGCCTGTAAAGAAGCTACAGATCTGTTAGATCACAGGTTTGGTAATTCATATATCATAGCAAATGCATTTTGAGATTGCTTGGAGTCATGGCCAAAAATTCCTAACCATGATGGTAATGCGTTGTGTAGGTTCTCGGATTTTTTGAGACAGTGTGTTACAGCTATGGAAAGTACAGTATACCTAGCCTAAATGTTTTGAATGATGATCGCAACTTGCAGGGAAGTGCATATTGAAGCCCCTGACAATGTTATCAATAATGAAAATGAAGACAAAGGGGGTAAATATTAGTGCCACCTGATTTATGATTGAAAAGATACTGTGTGAGGTTCCATGAAAGGTAAACAGTCTGCCATGGTTACATCACAGAGCAAAAATGTTCTTTGCCAAAATTTTAAGCCAACTTTATGCAGTATGCAAAAACGAATCTTCCAAGCAGGCAATCAATGGATGTGAGATATATCTACCCTAGTTCAGGGCAATTGCACATGTGCAGCTAAAGCTAAGACTTTCAACCAAATTTGTGCAAGAGATCCATGTGTTAAACATTAGGGAGATTTTCACAGAGTTGGCATTTCTTCTAATGCCAGATAAAGCTTGTGTAATGAGTGTTTGTTCACTTCTGGAACTATTTTAGCCAGTTTAGAGTCAGAAAAGCTGCATATCTCATTGACTCAAATAGGCTGTTGATTAATATTATCACACGGTTAAAGTGGTTAAATCGCGAAAATTGGTAAAAAAATTCACTGTATGAAATTGTCAAAATGACGGCTTGGAAGACGAAGTACTCCAGGTGACTTTTTAGTAATCATGCTCAAACCCATACTTATCACCAAGAAAAAATTCATACACCACACGAAGGTGCAAACCAAGTGACACATGACCAATTCTAACAACCTACCCAGCAGCTTATATTACATATCATGTTTGGCATATATTACAGGGAAAAGTCAAAATTATCAGATTAAAGAAATTCAAAAAGTTTGTTCTATTTTCTCAATACAGGTAATTCTGCCAAAGAACTCCCTATGGGAACAATGGGAACAATCAAAATATCTTACTACACACGAAAGCAGAACATACTACCTGAGCTTCCCTTAAAAGAAATAACAAAAATTATGAAAATAAATGAACCCATAGGTAGACTTGCTATGAGAAATACTGCAGCCAATTAAATCA
>WURT03000002.1:1817708-1845493 GCA_009936505.3 Holothuria glaberrima | reverse complement strand
TATTGTTACTGTAAAAGTTGTTATGAAGTTTGGAAAATGTTGGTTCGTTACCTTACAATTTTCAATAAGGGGGCCAGGTCAAGGTTTGAGGATGAGGCCGGTATACTTTTTGCACACACTTTTGCGAAGGTGTTGACGTTCATCCAAGTGTATGGAATTTGCACGGTTGTTGTTCAATGTTAGTAATTCTACCACCTCTAGCCATCCGTTATTGAAAATCCTGCATTCTGATTAGTTAAACACTGACCTGTTATTAGACAACACACGGTCAGTACTCGTAAAAGCTGATAAAAATGAAAGTTTTTTCACAGATTTTTGGTGGTAGAATAGGAATGAACCACATTTGTCGGACTATTACTGTCTCATAAACCGTCTCGACTCCAAATTTAGCAAAATAACGGACGAGGCAAAGCCGAGTCCGTTATTTTGCCATTTGGAGTCTCAACGATTTATTCACCAATAACAGTCCGCCAAATGCGATTTATTCCTTAATTAATGCACTTATGCATAGCCAGCTACTCTGACGTCAACATCTGGGGAGGGGGATATGTCCCTCACTCTCGTCTTATCGTCCCCCAATGTGACCCAAAAGAGCCTGATAAAACATATTAGGTATATGCTTGGTGCTAATGTATACCTTACAATGGCTGATGCAATAAAATTCAACTCGAAAAGTATGAACTAAATAGCCATTTTCATTAATAACCACTACATCTGAAGGCAATAGAAATAGAGATAAAGATAAAAGCCATACAATGTTCACTGAGGAGAAGAGTGAGATATTTTCCTGCCCTTGTGGCTTCGCCTTCGCATTTCTTCCATTCAAGGTTATCCCCAGACACTCACACACTTTCAAGGAGTTGTTGACACTCATCCAAGTGTATGAAATGCTTAGCCGTTGTTGTTCAGTGTCAGAATAAACCTTATGCACAAGACGTCGAAGAGCAGAAAGTTTTGGGAGGCAATCTCGTATCATTGTAAGGAACACCAACAAATGCAGACAGCTGATTTGTCAACTACTCGGATACGCGCGTAAGTCTACAACACGCGCGTGTGAAGGTCTATGTAGAGTAAAACCTTACCTTTGTAGATCCTCTGTTGCTGCCCCCTCCGGTTGGTTTTTCGTAGCAATGAGCTGAACGAAAAAAGCTCTCCGGCTCCGCAGGTTAAACCCATCCGTGACCAGGTCATCTGCACGTCCTTCATAAATTTAGTCCATGTGATAATGGGATATACTTAAGTACACGACATATCAACCCACTGTGTTTGTCCATTTTATCACTTGTTGCTTACTTATTCCATTCCAGTGGTATACAGACCTTTCTTTTTAACGACAAGGTTTAAGAGCCTTCAAGTACTAACCTTATTATCAGTATAAAATGGCTTTGAGTAAACAGTAGGAATAACACATCGGTATCTAATCTTAATCGCCGTGGCCACGGGCCGGTAGCCACGGGGTGGGGGGCATTTCGGGGCAATGCCCCCAAAAATATTTCTGCCCCCCAGATGAAAATTGAAACTGCATAATAACTAATGTGGTGGAATATTTTATGCCCCCCCCATCACAACATTTGTCCCCCAACAATCCCAACACTTGCCCTCCTAAAAATGTGAAGCTGGCTACGGGCCCTTTTTTTAAAGGGTAAAGATCGATTTTAAGCTTGATTTCAATACGACAATTGCATGGCAGTATTTTGATAGGGGGCAAAGCATGGGGTAAGTGATCGTTTTCCAGGGGAGGGTTCTTAGGGGAGGGAGTGTCCCCCTTAGGGGAGGGAGTGTCCCCCTCCCCTTTGAGAAAATTGTGGTAATTTAAGGTGGCTTAGATGCAAAATGGTGTTGTCTTTGGGATATTTTTGTAACTGATCATATATGGCTGGAAAATGTTCATGATTTAATAAATTATAACTTTTGGTTGGGTGAAACAGGAGAGAAGTATGTGTTGTCTAAGAGAAGGGCATGTTGTCAACAAACCTCCTGAGGCTACCCCTCCCCTTTTGGATACTTTACTGCCTTCTATTCGGGGAAAGTTTCTCACGCAAAAATACGTGCGTGGAGTCTACAGAAACATTCTTGAACTATTACGAAAATTTTCCTTGCTTCACTCGTTCATTATAAAAAGGGTATATAAAGGCCTCCTGGAAGCTCTGGATTAATTATATGGATCAGTTATATGCCTAGCCCACACTCCTCTCCTCTTCTCTTCTTCTTTCTCTTTCGCTTCCTCCTTTCTTCTCTTTCGTTTTCTCTTTTTCTTCTTTTCCCCTCTTCTTTTCCTCTTTTCTTGCAAGTTATGGGGGGGGGGATGGCCGACCCCTGTGGCGCCGCCCTGGCCGAAAGCGAAATGTCAAGTTATTATTTAAAAACTTGCAAACTTGCAGACTATACGCAACATTAAAATAATTAGTGCAGGTAGTAAGTCAACTGCCCAATTGCTCGTTCTTAAGTTTCGAACAGTTCTAAGATCGCAAATCTCAGCTACCTTCGGGCCCATCAAAATTCAAAGATCGTGGCACAAATCGACATGGAGTGATCACACTGGTAGCCGCCCTCAGAAGGCCTCTACGAAGTGACTAATTGATATAAGACTCTGTTCGCGTAACTGGTTACTGTTGCGCATATTGACCATAGTGTTTATAAAATATTCAACCTGCATTCACGTAAACAATGGAGAAAACAGAAAACGTTAAGCTCACGGCGGGGATTGCAAGTTTCAGGTATTTTGTAACGAACAATTTAACTATTAAAATTGTGATAGATAGGTTTCATACTGTAACACCTCACCCCATCCCGTACGAAATTATGTGTCTTAAAACGTTATTTAGACGATTTTATTTTGGGGGCTAAAAAATCACATTGGAGGAATGGCCCCGCCCCTGAATATATTCAGTATCTTACGCTTTGCGTCTTCGACGATAACTTTTACTTTCGCTAGATTATTTCAACACTCATGGTCTAAAAATTATGTTTTCCTGTTTCTAGTACAAAACGAACATATAAAAAATTAGGTGTAAAGAGTGGCCCTGCTTATTACCTACGATGAATTGCATCTGTGGGAGACCTTTCCTATTGTTACCAGATATTCAAATTTTCCAATATTTTCCGAGTAGATTGGAGTAAAGTATTGAATATTACCAAGTTATTTTACCAAATGTACTGGTTAACCTTCGAGATTGTTAAAGGTCGTTGGAGATTAGAAAACCCACACAGACCTTATGCATTGACGTCACGCAACGTCATTTTGGCGGCAAAATAGTGAAGCGCATTGCAAGCACGACGTAGTTTTCGCACACGCGTGTAGTAGACTTACGGGCGTAGTAAGTAGCTGTCTGCATTTGTCAGTGTGAGTTGCAATTTCACGCGTTTGCCTCCTATAGAGGGCGCACTTTCTGTAACGTGACGTCATTTGCATGAGGTGCTTTGTGAGAACTGCTCACGAAATAAAGACAGCAAATGTTTTGAAATTTGTTTTAAAGTTGCGACATTTATTTGTCTTCATCAAATCAAAATGCAAACTTGAGGCTGGCTGAGTTCACACCTGATTGCTCACATAACAACTGAACAAATTGGCTACTTCAATTTTACCTGGGAGGCTGGTGACTTGAATTTTTACTGGCACCAAATGTCTTGTGACTTAATTTTAAAATTTGTTACGTGACTTGTAGCCGAACCATCAAAGTAAATTATGAACTAAATTGAGCTTGCAAAAAATGACTTGTGACGTAACTTGGACCTACAGAATACGATTGCTAATATCTCGTTCTTTTAGTAAGTGTATTGAACAAACCCATTTGTACCCATCGCGAAAACCACCACGTCGCACCATATATGCAATCGGAACAGTGACCGAATTGTTCTGCAAATTGTGAAAACCTTTTGTATTCAAATAGTACATTTAAGTGCTTATGTAGGCCTTCTGCTAGAAAAAGTGTACTTGCATTCTCGACCTAACCTTTTGGGATGGAACATGACTCACATTCGCACACACCGTTCTGTACACATACATTTTACACATAAGTCAACTTTGTGCAACTTCAGCTATCTTGATGTCTTTTTATATCTTTATAGAGGCTATCGTAATAAAATGGATGATCAGTGTGCTGGATGCTCTAAAGACTGTTACGATATTAAAGAAACCGAAAGAGGGACTTGCCTCGAGAGAAAGAATGAATCGAACACAACTCAAGAAAGGGAAAGATCTTCAGACCCTACACAGGGGTGTGCGCTTTTAAAATAGCTACCCTCATTCGCAGCCGTCGTTGCCTTGATTGCCGTCATCATTATGTCATTTTCTGATATTTTTGTTGAGATTGCTACGCAGTCTGTAAATCCTATCCAAGTCACCCTTCTCGCTGGCATTTCTTTGTTTGTAACGTCATTTCTGTGTATAGTCGTCCACTCCGTCAAAAATAAGGATCTGCTACGGCGCCACTACGAGAGGCAAGAATGGCTTTATTTGCTCTCGTGTTCGATAGCCAACTTTGGTGGACTCATTTTGATTAACACTGGGATCAGTTTCATGCCTGTTGGAGGTGCGATATCTATTTTAAAGTCCATGTCAATCTTTGCTGGAATCATAGGATGGGTATTCCTAAAGCAAGCTCTGCGAATAGTCGACATTTTCTACAGTGTGTGTTGCGTCACCAGTGTTTCATTGATTGCGCGGCCATCTTTTCTCTTTCAGCAGGACAAACCTGAATCCAACTCGACGGACAACAAGCTAATGGGTACTTTTTTCTCCCTCGGCAGTGCAGTTTCTTTCGCTATCTCATTTTCTGTTGGACGTAAATTGTCGGACAGCAAAATCCATTCTTTCGTCATCATTTCGGTTAATTCTGTAGTAAACCTTCTTATGAGCAGCGTGATTTGTTTCGCCATGCGCACATGGGACTGCCCTGGGCATTTCTACATTGTTCTTTTGATATTTGGGACTGGGGTCTTCAACACCGTTGGGCATGTCCTAGTTTTCTGGTCGTTATCGAGGGAGAGAGTAGTGGTCATAACGGTCATTCTAGCGTCAAACATCATTTTCGTTTACGTCCTTCAAATATTAATTGTCGGTATCATACCGCATTGGTTATCAGGTGTTGACGCACTCCTAATATTGATTACGTGCATTGGGATGGCAGTGCGGCGAAACAATGTCCCTGCTGTCACTGAGGTCGTTAGTCCATAACTCAAGACAGGTACGCACAATAATTATTTTGCCTGAAAAGACAATTCATGGAGAAGATGTGTAAAAACTGTTCAATGCAGGGCTTTCCGAAGGGTTGACGTATGGACCAGACTTTAGCTGCTGGCTGGATTTGGCATTTCTAAACCACACTTTTGACTTATCTAACTGGTAATTTTATTAAGAAAAACTCAAAACTAAGGACTGGAGGCTTTCAAATTGCCTTTCTTTCGGTTTCTATACGGTCTTGCAATGACAAGGGTCATTTCAAGTCTTGCTGTGAACTTCAGTTTAAAAGTGCATCCTTTTTCATAAGTGGTTGGTGTTGGCTTGGTTGGTATGTACTGCTTGGCATATAAGAGGTGTCGGAGTCAAACCCCGATGGGAAATGTGCTTGTTCGCCAAAGCCGTTCGCAGTATTGCCGAAGGGGTTTAAATTGGAATAAAAAAATTAATAGTGACAACTCCCAGGTCTCAGGAAGTTGCCCAATGCAGGAATCCGTCCGCTCGTCTCGGTTCAGTTGTCGAGCAGTAGTGCAGAGCAAAGACTCTACGCCCCTTCTAGTCTTTGGGAAAGTGGCTTGGGACTGGGGATACACTCACGTCAGTCGGATGGGAACGTTAAATGGCGGTCCCGGGGTCAGGACTGGGAGCGATTAGTACACCCCTGCCGCGTTACCCTCTGACCACTAGTCGAAGAGAAGGCGGTTCTCGCCGGTATTCATACATGATCAACCTGCAATAGGGTCTTCAAAGGGACTTATTGAGTTGGTTAATAATTTTCATACTTTTTTGTCTTGATGGTAAAGGATCAAACTAGGAGATTTTGAACATCTAACACACAAATAAGGGGCAATTATAGGTTAATTAATGATTCAAATTAATTATTACAAATTTGTGACCAGGCACTTTTTACCATTAGGTATTAATCACATGCAACCTCAGTTTAAATACAACAAATGTGCGAAGCTTATACCAACTTGATTGATAGGCTCTTAAGTCCTTTTACAAACAACTGTTGTGATTAAGTCTTCAGTTGTAAATACATGTTGTATTTTCAGAGAGGCTGATCTATCAAGGGCTTGGATGAGCCTCGCAAACTACAAGCTTATTAGCCCTTCAAAACTACAATCTTTCACGTTTAACAACTATAGGAAGTTATAAATGACCAATGAGGCTAAATGGGAGCATCGTCATGCAATAGTTCCCTTCAAAACTAGTCACAACATTCAATATCAACTTAGTGGGCTCCTTTAATGAACTGAGCGGCTTCCTGACCCTCAAACGTTAACCTTAAAACTCAAATGCAAAATGGTCCTATTTTGGGAAAATCTTTGACCTGGTCACATGTTAACAAATTCTCTTTTCAGTGCCTTTTTTTCGTTTTGGCTGGATGTAAGGAAGAAGGTGCTGTTCAAGCCCCCCCCCCCCGCCCGCCCCCGAACTTTTTGCCTTCGTAAGGTTATCTGGATACAAAATGGTATTATCTTTGACAAAGCTTAAAATAGATTACATTTTTTAGAATTCCTTGTTATTTAAGGCTTGCTAGCTGGGGCATAGCACGGTGCTATTCGACAGTTCAAGACTTGGTGCATGACCCTTCCCTCTTATTGCGCGACTTGGAAGGCCACCATCAGTTGCGTATCATATAGGTTTATATTTTGGTAAAAGTGCTTCTCAAAGAGGCGGAAATGACATTTTATTGACCTGCTAAGTTTTATCAGGTAGGTGGATCGCCTTCCTGGTTTTATCTAAATTTCAGACTTGAAACTAAAACTCAAAAGAGAAGTTAAACTTGAAAACATGGGCCTTTTTCAGTAAAAACGCTTTGTAGAAAACCCGAGGTCATAAATTATTGTTCAAGCTGACTGATATCTGTGCGCAATTATAAACTATTGTATATGAACATGCTGTTGCACACCGTGAGGAAAAAAATAGCTAAAATTAATATGAACTGCATCATAGTATGGTGGCATTATGCATAAGGATTGGGAAACATTCGTTGGTGCGAGTTACCTGCATGAGAGCCCGTCTGTGCCGGGGTTCAAGGGACCTCCCCGGGAATTGTTTTTGGGCAAGGAACCTTTTAAAGAGATTTCCTATGCGATTTCTCATGTTTTAAGCTCATTTAGAACATAATCAGGACAATGGAGTTTCGCGTATCATTTTCACGTTTTTTTCAAGAAGGCTAGGTTTGAAATCTCAGTGGGGGGGGGGCAACTGTCTCTCTTGCTCCTCCTCCCTTAGGATACGGCCCTATTTTATGTATGCTTGTGACTGCATTGTTGTTTCTACTAAAAGTTATGGAGAAGGGGGAAAATTAATATTCTCGAATTTTTCTAAAAAGTTTTGTTGATTATGGGTTACGATAAAAACAGATTTTAGCAAAAAGCGAAAGCATGATGTAATGAAAGGAATTTGGGCAAAACTGAATACTTTAGCATAACAAACCGAAGCTTTGGAAAGATGGAAAACAATAAAGTGTTACTTATGTGAACTGATTGGTCAGGCTCCCATCCACTCAAGCTCCTTACACATTTTACCCTTTTTGGTAAATGTAGATGTATGAGGATTTCCAATCAAAATAAATAGTGAATACGTTTCTTTTTAAGTTGGTTAAATCATTTCCGCATTCCAAAAAAAAGCTTATATTTCTTACTATTGTATATAACCCATGAAACGAACCCAAATTGGGATTTGTAGTAAGCTTTTCGCTTTCAAACAGTACTACCTAGAAAGGATTTAACCGATTTTTTTAGTCTTTTTTTTATGTTGCATTGACGGTAAAGGTTGTTTATATAACCACAAACGCCTCACACCACAGCATCGGGTACTTTTTTTGTATTGTGTACTCATAACAGAGTTGTAACCAAGTGTCTCTCTTTTGTGGTGTGTCAAGTCAATTACACTCATTTTAGCGACTCGAGTCAAGTCATGACTCGCGTCCCTGTGTTATTTCAATGGAGAAAAATCGGCTAGAAGTTTTGAAGTCAGGCAATTTTTCAAGTTGTGACTCGAGTCATGACTTGATTACGACTCTGACTCATAGCAAGTAGAACGTATTAAATTTGGTTTCTGTTTGTGTATGTTTATTGCGCAAATATGCAACAAGCAAGAAGATTCAGTGAAACTAGTTAAGATGCTTAGGTATGGTTCTTTTCTTGTCTATGTATTTTCATATATAGGATCTCGAAAGCACCTCGAGTTGTCCACGTAGGACAAACAGGCGGCCAAACAATCAAATTGCCTTCCAGTTTGAAGTTTCAACCTGTAGAATGATACATAGGTCCTGTAAAATGTAAATAGCAAATCATATTAAAGTTGAGTTTTGTTAAATGTTACTCGTAGCGACCGTTTTTTTATGGTGTTTTGATAATCTATCAGTATTCCTTTTGCCTGTTCATCCCTGATAGCAAAATTTGGTCTGTCCGACGATGGGCCGCTGTCGGCCACTTCGGAGGTCCTCCAGAGAAATGTCCAGTGGTTCACCGGCAGTCCGTCTATGGCGCCGACGCTGATTGGTTAAAAAACTTTTAACCATCATGCAAGTTTTTTGTCCTGCCATTCCAGAACCCCGATGACCCTCCGTCGGACGGATCTTGCTATCAGGGATATGATATCGTCTCATTTACGTATACGTCAAACGAACAGGCTACGGATCGATGTTACTGTTGAATTATGTATAGCCATCCGTTTAACCACTTTACACGCAGTGAAACGCTTTTCACAAGTGAAGTTCACCAAGGGTTAAGACAGATGCAGATTGAAAATATGTATAAGGAGGCACGGAAATCTTACCAGCCAACAAATCGACTTTCGCTCTAACATGACAGTAAGCACTTTACGAGCGTTGTCCTCGCAAGCCGTGGTAAGCGGTCAGTCTGCCACAGCGTAAAAGACTAAAGCCAGTTGTCATCCATAAACCAAACCAAAGAGATTTGTGAGCATTCATATTACACACTTATCTCTACCTACCCCTGCACCACTGTCGCACAGAATAGTTGTATTACAGTGGAGGGAGATATGAAAGGGGGGTCAGGAATATTCCCTTCCTGTACGACAAGACAAAACAACACCTCTACTTTTAGTACTTTCTACAGACAGACAGATATCAAGCACAAAGGAGGAACTTTGTTGGCTGCGCTGTCCATGGTATACGTCTTGTCTTGCTTGCTTTCACCCGCGAAGAGGGCTCAGGTGTAAGCCGTTTAAATCCAAAGGGACGTGACAAGGTGAGCGACTCAACGGCAAACTAGCCTAATTGAAATTGTCACTAGGGCTGGGGTGTATTGACTAGTAGGTACGGTAAGAGGCTTCCAACTGTCGAAGGTCATGGGGTCCTTCAAGATGCCATTTCAGAGCTCTATATAGGTCTTAAGTTTGTTCCGGATAGAAAGTAGCATCATGGATGACGTGATAAGGATAGGCAGTCCCCGGAGTGAAATTGAGCATTTGGCGCTGATCGGTACAGTGACTGGACTAGAAAGTAACCAGGAACGTTACCGACTGTTTCTAGTAAGGCTTTCAAACTTTAAGGCAGCTCCTTGGGCGACTGCATGATAAATTGATGCGAGGAAGAAGATTATGTGTAATCTCTTGACGACGAAAGTGCGATGGGAAAGGTCACAGAGAACTGAGTCTAGTGTTCACATGTCTGTATTCACCAACAAAGATGGTGTTTAGACGAGGCGAACGGAACTTGAAATGGCCACATCCCTGACAAGGTGAGCTCGTTAAGACTTTCCTCAACTGTTTTCTCATCAGGAAACGTCTCCTTTGCCGTTGGGATGGCTTGATACTGATGACACAAACCGTGTTTGCCTGTGTTCCCTCCCTTGTTAATGGAAGAAAAGAGGGAACTGGTCGTATTGGTTAAAGAGGTAGAAGAGGTAGTAACTTTCCTGTTTGCGCATAATGTGGTAGTTTTCAACTCCTGATCAGTCTAAATGTTTCCAGTTTTATTACTCATCATACCGGTGAGAAAACGTGACCAGTTTCCTTACATCTATAGGTACAAAGCTTCGCCGTCTTGATGTTAAACCTTGCCTCAAGGTGCAGATGTTCCCTCAGTGGTAAGAGTGTAATGATGTGTATCTCGAGGTAGGTAAGGACACGAAATGTTTGTCACTTGCATATCGGGTGGTAAGACGGAGTCATTCGACAATTCTACATGAACTTTTATCTTTGCAAAGAGCTCTCGACACATGGTTGAGAGTGTAGTAGGTGTAAGTCATCGTTTGAAACCAGGCCAGGGAGGGTGCATGCTTTGAACCTATGCAATCACCATTGAATCCATTTCGTTGCAAACAAAGTGTAAAAAGGTTCACTGGCCAAATATACAGGGGAGAAATGAAAATCACTGAGCAAATTCAAGTCAAGACACTACAAGGTAGGTCCAAAGTCAAGGGGGTACAAGGGGGTTTTGCCCCCTTGAAATTTGTTTGGCCCCCTCGGAAAATTTTCAAGTTGCCATTGATTTATTGCATTTTTACACATTAGGCCCCCTGAGAAATTTTTCGCCCCAAGCCATTTCGCTCCCCCTTTAGTACCTTGTCTGGCTACGGGTTTACTACAAGGAAAGGAATTAAAAGAAAATCTAATATGAGATTAGGAACATAAACAATGCAGAAATAAAATACTACCCAAAACAAGGTTATATATCTATTTGATTTTGTACATGTGGGATTGGTGATGCACTGTAAGAATAAAATGCTTCAGGGCAGTAACGTAGATTTGTGTGAAAAATTGGTAGTGTGACGGGAGGTAGGTGGATAATGGACTTTTCAGACAAAAGCTGTTATGTGAAAAAATAAAAATCAATTATGGGGATATTTCAAAAAATGTGTGGTTGAGTGTATTCCACATCCTTCCCGGAATTCCGCCTGTGCTTGAGGGAAGGACGATATCGACAGAACGGAGAACTGAGAAATGTCAAAAGCAATGGTTATTAATATTAACATGTGTGGTCAGCCTACCCAAGCGAAACTTAATTTAGCATAATATCGTGTAAAGTCGTGTAATTTTACAACATTTGGCACATGATCAGTCTAAAACTGGATGAAGATTTAGATTATACTGTTTTGCTTTTACACAGTCAGTGCGTTTTCACTGACATAAACTAATATATTTTGCATTTTGTTCAGCTTGAATTATACTTTATCAGAGAAATCTATCTATTGTTTCTCATTTTGTAAGCGTCCCTTGACTGTTTAATTTACAGTGGCAGTCTCCAAAAGTCACTTAGTATAATATCTTGCATAACACAATGAGAGAAGTCTAAATGTTCTTGGCCTGAGTCAATGAAAAATCGGAAAAGAATTGAGCTTCTTTAATTGTACTGGATTAATTAATGTGATTACTAAGAAGGTGTACTCCTAATCTAAATGAATTATTGCAAGTCAATCGGTAAGCGTAAGATTATTACAAAAGTGAATTTAGGCTTAAGCAATTAAAGATCAAGAGCTTTTTGACTGTATGAATTTCAAGATTAAGTATCTGTTTTTCTCTTGTTTTGATGTAAATTTAAAATCCAAGGACGGATCCAGCAATATATGTAAAGGGGTTGGGGAGGGTCGGAGGTCGCCGGGGGTGAAAGGGTAAGACTATCTAGAGTACACATTTGTCTCCCATTCTGGATCCAGTTAGTTGGTGTTGCCTCGTATTTTTCATGTCATTTTGTTTTGCCATGGAATCGGAAAAGGATTAAATCAACCCAACTGTACAGGTTATCAACACAGCACTCTGTTTGAACTGTTTACAGAAATAGACAAATACTGCTGGAAACATTCTACTGTCTGTTTGCAAAAATCTGCTGACTGTTACACAATGAACTTAGAAACATACTATTTTAATCATTGGGATTTAGAAATTACAAAGTTCATGTCAATGCACTTTGGTGATTAATACTAAGATTACACTCTTTCAATACTTAACTTACACTCTTAACTATACATCTTGCATCTTGAATGCAACACAGTTAATCAGTGATCACAGGATACACATTAGAGCATGTGTCCCTGTGATGACGTCATACCAGAGGTCGATGTACTTTCACTTTTGAAGGAGTTTGGGGTGCCGGTGACCAGTTTCTTTTTGTAATTACTCCTGACTCGAGCGGTATTTTTCAACACTGAGGTTATTTTAGACGTTAGATTGGCTGGAAGAATCTTACCAGGTGGCTGTTAATTCTCATTTCATAGGCTCTTTAAAATGTAATTACGCTATTCGAGATACCTTAATATTCAAATAAAATGTGGTTAATTAATTGCATTTTTTAGTATCTGTATGATTAAGAGGGAGTCAGTATACAGTTCCAAGGCAGTAGATTTCGAAAGGTGGAAATAAATACCATGACAGCGATGCGGAGGAGCATGCGAGTAGCAGTTCAAATCATGTTGACGGTAGCTATTTTAATCGCTAGTTGTGAGCGCTCATTCAGCAAGCTGAAGTTCATTCTGCCATATCTCATGGCCACGGTGGGACAAGCGAGACTATCTGCTTTGGCACTCCTTAGTATTGGGCGCGATGAAGCAGACATTTACTTTGATCATGTTATGAACTTATTTGCTGGTGCAAAAGCACGCCAAATCTAGTTGCCAGTTTAAACAATGTTTCAAATTCATCAACTTACAAAACTCTGCTATAAGATAAATTTAGAGAATAAGAATACTAAGCTGTGTGCGATAAATACAACAGCCTAACAAGTTAGGATAGTGGTAAAGTTGTATACAAAGTTTCGAACATCGTTATGCAGTTTCAACAGTTAAAAAGAACCTACTATTTATAAGAGAATAATAACAGTTATTTAGGTTTAAGTAATGTTTGTAGACAGTTTACTTATTTGTACAGTGCATGATATGGTACGGATATGCTTAAAGCCTATACAACAAATATCAATTTATTTCACAATATTATCATTATAATTGGGGGCGGAATTCTCTACTCTTGCACACGGGCTCTAAAACCTATAGCTATACCAAAAATAAAAAAAAATCACTGAATTATGAGAATCTTTCAATATATGATCTGTTCTCAGAATCATGAGAAATACGTTTATCTGATCGAAAAAAAGGAAATTAAAATAACCCACAACGTTTTCGTTATAAATTCATTTCTTTATTTATTCGTTCCTTTTTGCAACATCATTAAAATATTGAACAGTTTATTCGCAGTACGTAAGGTTTATATTACATATCGTGAACAGTGCGGCCGCCAGACTTTGGTGATGGGCAGGGGGGGCACCACCGATGATGCCATGTTTGCGTAAATTGCACCACTTTTACAAGTGCTCCGCATTTGTGTACAGCGATGGGGTTCCTTCCTTTGTCACTACATGGAGGTGCCGTCCTTCAAGGGAGGGGTCTAAGGGGAAATGTTTTGAGAAATTTTAGTTAATTTTAGGTTGATTAGATGCAAAATGGTGCTATCTTTACGATACTTTGGAGCTGATCATATATGACTAGAAAGCGTCCATACTTTAGTGAATTCTAATTTTCAGTTAGGTGAAAGAGGAGATTATGCTGTCTAAGGTAAGAACACGTTGTCAACAAACCTCCTGAAGGCCCGCCCCTTCTTTTTGACTACTACTCCAAAATACGTGCGTGAAGTCCACAGAAACGTTCTTTGACTATTACCAAAATTTTTCCTTCGCTTCATTTTGCAGTATAAAAGAGTTTCTTATAAGGCTGGCAGATACCTGTATAGGGCTTTACGAAGCTCTGGGTCGATTACAAAAAATGGGGCAATGACATAATGCTCACAGTGGCGTTCTAACGGGTTGCGATGCAGTACGTTGTGTAATCGCCGGCCTGGGGAAGGGGTTAAAGGGGAGGTGTGTCCCCCCTTGAAAAGTTTTGGAAAATTGGGTGTCTTTACATGCAATCTGGTGCCACACATGCTACCTTTCAAGTAAAATTTTTTGTTAAAATTTCTTACCAATTTTAGTACTAAAAAAACACGGCATCAATGAAGGGGCCCATGGCTCAATGGCCCTTCAATACGAGATTAATCTCTCCTTTTTAAATTGTTGTGATCAGAATAGTACCGGTACCATGTATTATTACCTTCATAATGGTCACGCGATGGAATGCAAACCGTGACGCATGCGCGCCAAGCGCGCGGAAATTTTTAGCTAAAAAAGATTTCCATGACAAAACCTGAATTCTGAATCTCCACCCAGACACTTTCAATTGCCGAAATAACATACACGGCACTCAAAAAGCCACTCTTTTACCTGGTAATTTGTAAACAGCTTTGGAGTTTTGCTGATGTGCTTCTCTGTGAGTTGCTATCGGAAGATACTGAAAATGAGAACGACACTGTGGTAGAGTTTGGAGCGCGGAACGCGCGAAAATTTTGATAGTTTGCAAGGGATTTGCGAAAGTTCTGATAGTTTGAGAAACATTTGTGATAGAAAATAATTACCGTAGATCCATCACTCGGACGAAACTCGGCTTAAACGCCTTTGGGATCGTTTTAAAATTTTCAGAATTTTTCGATTGGGGGCACGCCCCATGTCCCCCGTGCCGGCGGCACTGAAAATGGATGCTGAAAACCCCTGATGTGCCTTTTTCCCCGAAAGTAACAAACCCAAATGGAACGAAGAACCAGCTGAACTTGACAAAATAAACTAATTAAAATAAGTTACCTTAGGTTTATGGCTACAACAGTTTCACCGCTTGCACCTTTAACCACGAGAAAATAAAGCAAGACATATCTTAGCTGAGATATGTATAACATAAATGTTACTTTTACAAATGTGCTTGAAGTTGTTTGACTTTTTAACAAATACCGCTTCATTTTATAGGCCCATAAGCTCCAAAGAAATCCTTGTTAAAGTTACATTAGATTTTGGTCCAAGATTATTCATACACTTTCAGGTTAAAGAATCCAAGGACTCCTGATTAAATTTTTCTAAAAACATATTTGTGACTAATATCTCAAAACGATGGCTAATTTTCAATTATGAATCATTTTATTGTTCCTTGATTTCATGATAACGCCAACCAGGAAATATATTGGTAATATTTTACTAGCAACGACATATTACATACACTTGGAGGCATATAGGCACCAAAACACTGACATTTGAAACCATGATGACACTCGTCTTCAAATTTTCTACGTTATGCAAAGAAAAATATTCCAGTAACTTTTATTGCAATTAACTGCCCGAATATGAACCTTGACAAAAAGAGCAATCGAATGTTAATAAAGCCTTAATTTTATTTTTTGACCAGAGTAACCGATCTTTCAAAGTTGTTAATCGCTAACATCTCTTATTTTAGTAATAGGCTACAATGAAAACGAAATGGGAACACATACATGAGATGAGCACTCTTGATTACAATTGATGTTATCAATACCAAAATCATGCCCCCGTGTACTTCCAAGCTGGTATTTGTACAATGTGCTTTGCGGAATTTGGTCAGTTTGTAGCACCTTTAACACATCTTTGTTGGACAACAATAGTAATGGATCACTTCAGCACTTTCACTACAAACTGCCTACTTCCTCTATTGTAAGATTCATATGCGTAGGAAAAGGGTGACAGGGAGCGTTCGCCCCACTCATTGGTGGGGGGTTAGGGTTAGGGGAGTTGGTTTTAAAGTTTTGTCGAGGCTTGCCTCTTTTCTGACTTGTTGACATTTAAATTAAGTTACCTTGACCTCATTCTGGTCAGCAGATTTGTAACTACCAAAACCGGGCTCTCTGTACTGGAATCGATTCCATTTTTTACCTCTGACTCTGACTAGACCCGAACTGGATGTTCGCGGAGTGGGCTGCAATTGAAACTGAAATTGAACTTAGGGCAGATTTCAGCCCAGTCATGAACTGAGATGGATGGCTCCATTTTTATTGGTCTTTGGTGTAATGTGGTCACTCATAGAAAAATAATTTGAGGACTGGCCACACAATTAAAATGGCTCCCTGCAAAAATAGATTATTTATACCTATAAAATGCGTATAGTAATGAAACAATTTTTAAGTATTATAGATACCGGTCAAACTCAAACTTGGCTCATAAGAGAGGCCTCTGGACTCGGAATTAACCCGAAAATAGGGCTATTGGAATGGAAATTGGGTCGGACTCTGGTTGGGTGGACTAGAATGAATCCCATGCCGATCAGTGATCTACCATTGTTATGTGATTTCCAATAAAAAGCTGAAAAAATGTTGAACCAGGCTTTAGCCTTTTAAAATGAAATTTGAATCCTTTAAAAATAGCCTATTTTTGCACAACGGTCCCGGGCATGACTCGGACTGCTGGCGAAAATATAGTACGGTGTTTAAAGAGTTATCATAATCATGTCGTTGTCAGTTCATGGAGACTTAAATCATTTTCATCATTGTCGTCAGTTGATCGAGGATTTCTATAGATGAAAAAATTTATAGCAGTTAGTATGGCAAAGACAACGATTATCAGTCCCAACATTATGTAAATATAAAGGTTTATTGCTTCTCGAGTGACACCTTGACACGAATTTCTGTGAACGGTTATATTGAAAGAACAAACAGCGGCATTGCCAAAGATGTCAGAAAATGTGTAGTTGACGGTTGTCGTTCCCTCTTTGAAAAAGCTTACTCCTGGTAAATGTGACTGAATTTGCTCAACTTGTAAACCTGAGTTGTCTTCGGCAGAGGGTTCAAGCCAAACAACAGTAGTTGCCCCTCTGCAAGCTCGCACAGATCTGTCCAATGGACACATAGAAACTACAGGAGGCATTACATCTGTTCAAAAAAATCAGTAACCACTTAAGTCCTTAAATACGTTATTTTTATTAATTTTATATATTGTAACGAGTGTAATATGACACTAAAATAACTCGGCCTTTTCCTTTTTCAAATTTAAAAACTTTGAACTCTGACTTAATGTTCATAGTTTTTTTTTAATTATTCCAGATTAATTTCGTGGTGGTAAACGTATCCTCAAAGTATACTTTTGCAGTAGACTGATAAACAAGAAAACCAATTCAAGATACCTCCTTATCTGATATGCTGAGGAGTTACCCTTGTTTGTCTTCCAGCACAGTGCGTGTATGTATCGTTAGACAAAAAATGTCACATCTACTGACAAATCATTTAACTACCGATGTATTTATCGTCAAGTGTTGCATCAGTTCAAATATGGTCATTAGCATTCTTGATATAGATTAACGTTGCCTCTTTGTCATTACAAGTATTTTGATACATGCACAATGTTTTTAGACAAACTTTACCTCTCACGTCTACAATGAAGCTGCAAACGGCTTCTTCGCCGGCACAAGTGACTGCTGTGTATGTAACTTCAGTAGTGCCAATTTTAAAAAAGTCGCCAGGAAAGTGTGTCTGGTGAACGGATTTGATGTGGTCTATTATTGGTTCACTCCAGTTTATGTTAACTTCATCAACAAAAGCAGCTAGATTGTAGCGGATAGATGCTGGGCAAAACAAGATTGCAGGAGAAGGGACTATTTCATCTGTTTCTGTGCATGAGATAAAAAAATTCATTTGAATGATAATGCTCAATTATGAAATATAATCAAATTCAATAAATATGATACAGAAACATAAACATTACTGGGAATATCAATGATCATCGTTGTCACCTTCATCGTCTGTTTCCCCATCACCGTCGTCGTCGCCGCCGGCGCCGTTCTGGTCTTAATCGGTCATCATCGTCTCTTTCATCGTCATCCTCATTAAAACAGCATTAAATGGGGAAGACTTTTCAAACGTTTTTTAAAAAGGTCTACATCAAATAAGGAACGTCTTTAATCTTTCTGATCAATTCTGAAGCGTTTCCAAAGTGGAGTGGGGGGAAACGTCAAGGGTGAACCCTAGTTCAGTCCTCATGATTTTCCCGCACACTAACTGATTTTGTCGGTATAAAATAAAAAATGGTATTAGACAGCTGAAGAACGACTGTTTCCAAGAGAGAGCCAAAGAGGCAGAACGTTTCTATCAGCAAAAGAACCATTAAGACTTTTACGCCAAGTTCAACTTTGTCAATGGTCCCAGATCTAAAAGCACCCAACATGTGAGATCAAAGGACGGCGAGCTCCTGTCTGCTTCAGAGGTCATCAAAGATAGGTGGGTTCAGTATTTCAGTGATTTATTTAACCATCCATCAAATGCTGACTTTTGCATTGTCAACTATTTAGGCTAATATTTGATTCAATGGACATCCCTTTTGATAGACAAGAGTTAGATAATGTCCTTGGAAACATAAACCTAAGGGCCCAGGCCCCGATGGAATTCCCCTGAAGTTCTTGTTCGTGGTGGAAACTACATTCCAGCTGATCTGATTAATCCAAATATTACCATACTGTTAAAGAGGTGACAGAAGTGGATGTGGAAATTATAGAGGTATATATCCCAACTGAGTGCTGTTGTGAAGTTTTTTGGTGATATCATTTTGCAGAGACTGAAGCACTTAGCTGAAGGTATGTACTCCCACGATCACAGTCGGTGTATCGCGGTGAAAGGTGTGCCATGGATGGTATATTCACACTTAAACAGTTAATAGAAGAAAACTAGAGAGCAGCTTTGTACATAAATTTTGCGGACTTCACTTAAGCGTTTGACTCTCGCTGTTAATCGTGACATCCTTTCCATCATTCTTGGAAAGCTTAACTGTCCTCCGAGATTTATTAAAATGATCGAAATGATGTATACAAATGTACATGCTAGACTCATTGTTGATGGGGAACTGACTATTTTGAATATAACAGTGGTGTAAAGCAAGGTTGTGAATTGGCACCGACTCTCTTTAATATATATGAAGCAGTTTTACTTTAGCTAGCTTTCAGGTAAATCAAGGACAAGTGCAGGGTGAAGATCAGATTTCGTTTTGACGGAGACCTCTTTGATCTGAGTAGAGTTAACGCAAAGACAAAAGTTCTCACTGAATTCATTAGAGAGGCACAGCACGCCGATGACATTTTTTTCAGTGATACATCAGTTGGTTTGCAGCAGCTTTTAGCAGCGTATAACATTCTTGCCAGAAAAATAGGACTACGTATCAATACTGACAAACCCGAGGCCATTTGTTTTCGTCCAGAAGCTGAGTTTTTCATATGGAGCAAAAAGTTTTATTCAAGTAACATTTTGTGCTGGACGTTTGCGAAAAGGAGCTCTTGACTCGCATGATCTTACTACACAGACCAAAATAGTTTGTCACCATTTTCTAATGCCACTTTTGCTGTATGGAACTAAATCAAGGACCTTCTATGGGCATCAATTTCGACAGATCCATATTGTTCAGCAGCGTTATCTTCGTACGCGTCTTAACCTTCCAACCAAATGGGATCATTTTGTCAATAATGAGGTCTTAAGTCGTGCAGAATCGGAGTAGAAGACATAGAGAATATACTGGTCAAAATTCGTTTACGCTAGCTTGGCCACGTTTGTAGATTAGATGACGATAGACCCATAAAGGCCCTCCTGCACGGTGAACTATTTTATGGGTATCGATCTATTGGCCGTCCAAATTTGAGATTTAAAGATACTTGCAAAAATGCCTTAAAGTGTGGCCATGTGTTAGATCATTGGAAATCAATTGTAAATAATAGGCGGGAGTGGAAAAAATTTAACTCATTTAGTTTGTGAGAGTTACAATCATAAAAGGGTAAAAGTGTGCAAGAGACGTAGAGAAAAGAGAAGACGTGAGTTATTTGTAAAACCCTTATCATTCTTTGTTCTTCACAGTATATTGCCCGTTTCGGGTCTTAGGCGTGTGTGAGTAGTGGTAGTGCATTTGCTTGAACACAGTTCAAGGTAGCCTATGCGCCACATTAATTGCACGAAAAGTATCTATTATGTGTTCAAACTCATCTATTATTGCCTTTTAATTGCCCAAAATTGCCTGAGTGTGATGTTTTGGGGGAGTTTTGTGCGCATTCCTGTTAGTATGGCCTTCCACTGTTAGGTTTAAACCATATGATATATGACTTTTCCAAATAGAATGCCTCACTCAACGAGGGAATAAAATAAACAGGGATAGACCCATGTGATCACAATTTATTTTGCACAACAGTGGGATATATTTATTTTCTACACGATATGTATGAGCAAATTAATTCTAGTATAACAATTACTCTAGGACAATATATTCCTCATACTGCGCTTTCCTCGTGCTAACTAACCGTGACCGTGTCATGATTATAAGGACAGTTAGAGCTATGAATTAATGTTAAGTTGCTAACAAGTACACGATCAAAAATATCAGTCAGTTTACAGACTGTTTTAACATAAAGTTTTTGTATTCTTCTTTTTTAGCAGAAATTTGCTCAATGTATTTCATTTATATTTATATTGCTACAATCTAAAAAGGTTGTTTAAAAATGTATTTTTTACTTATTACTGCATTGCTAAAACATTTCTGTAAAAATGCACACATTGTTACAATATTTTATCTGTTTTTACAGAAATATACTGTCATTTACAAACATTGATTTTTTCCCTAAGTAGCGTTTTGGTTTATTAAACAAAGCAAAAAAAAAAAACACGAAACACTTTAAACGATATGGTTGTTCAAAGTTTTAGTTTTTAACAGAATTTTCGGCAAATTTTATCCTTTTTTAAACTTATGTAGATTGACACTTACTATGAAAAACATTTTTTTAAGTTACAGAACTCACAGAACTGATTTTAGTCACACATTTAGAAACAGAAAAAACAAAACTGCAAGGTACTTATTTCAAAGCACGGATAAGGTACCGTAAATGTCAAATCATCACCTCAGGTGCTTTTGCACTTGATAGGAGCTAATTAAACGTCTCAAAAATTTACTGTAAATATTCTGCAAATTTACAGCTTTATAACGTAATGCAACACTAAAATTAAATGGACGGAGCTTATTTTATTTTTGTTAGTATTTTTCTTACTTAAGAAATGACTGCTGCTGCTTTGCATGATGTCTTTTTGTTTTGTTTTATCAGCAACTAATAACGTAATTATTTACCTTGTTTGAAACTCTTTACAACTGATTTGTTTGTATTCTTGGTAATATTTATTTTGTAAAGAATTATTACATTAAACAAGAAATGTTTACTTGCCAATTACAAACTTCCTATACAGATTAAGTGTCTAATACAACGTGATAAAATTGCATCCTCGGGGGAAAAAGTAGGCAGACTTCGCAAGTTCCCCAAGGTCAGCATTCGACAGGAGGTGGCGTCCACTTATTTCGGTGCGGCAGGTCTGGTGAGGCACTGAGGGGTAACCTGTAAATATTGCAAATACCTATTTTTTAGTTTTCATGTAAATAGCTTGGTTTTGGGGTGGTTTGGAACTAGTTGACCTGAGGGTATTGTACATATAGATACTACATTCTTCTGTTTGCTGGCTCAATATAAATAGTTTGGCCTTTTGTGTTCACGTCCGGTCCCGGGATTTTGGTTTCGATAAAAGAGAAACCTATGCAGTCATGATGGCGTGTGTCTATGTGTGTGTTCGTGACGCTTAGCTTGTTTACATGATATCTCAAGAAAGAAAACTACTAAAAAACTACTTGGTATATGGATGCTTCATATTGAGAGGGAGAACCCTATTATTTTTGTGGGGTTCAAAGGTCATCTGGGGTACCTGGGGTCAAACTCTGGAAACCTTGTTAACACGATATCTCAAGGTAAAAGCTTGAATAAATTTCATCCTTAGCATGAAGCTGCATTACAGTGAGAGGAAGAACCCTATTGTGTTGTGAAGGTCGAAGGTTATCTCGGGTCACGAGGTTAAACTCTGAAACCTTATTAACGCGATATCTCGTGGTAAAAAGCTTGGATAAGTTTCATACATATTATGTAGATGCGTTATAGTAAGAGGAAGAACCCTATTGTTTTTGGTGAAGTTCAAAGTTCATCTAGGGTCACTGGGGGTCAAACTCTGAAAACTTTGTTAACATGATATCTGGACATAGGAAGCCTTGATAAATTTCATACTTAGTATGTAGATGCCTTGTGGTAAGAGAAAAACCTTATTTTTTGGTGGAGATCAAAGGTCACTTGAGGTCACCGGGGGTCAAACTCTGAAAATCTTTTTAACATGATATCTTGAGGTAGTAAGCTTGGATAAACTTCAAATATAGTGTGTGGATAGTTAAAGGATTCAAAGGAAGGACCCTATTGATATTGTTGGAGGTCAAGGGTCACCTTGGAACACCTGTGTCAAACTCTGAAAACTTTGTTAACATGATATCTTGAGTTAGTAAGCTTGGATAGATTTCTTACCTGTAGGTACATCCCTATGGAGATGGGAAGAACCACATTGCTTTATAGTGGAGGTCCAAGGTCATCTGTGGTCATCAGAGGTCAAAAAGGAAAATTTCCCAAGAATTCCCAAGAAAATCATAGTGGTCACCAGAGATCAAGAAGGAAAATTCTCAACATTCCCAAGATCTTCATCTGTGGTCACCAGAAGTCAAAAGCAAAATTTCCCAGGAATTCCCAAGATCGTCATCTTGGGTCACCAGAGGTCAAGAATTCCCAATATCATACATAAAAACAAAGCTGTGTTTTTCAAACAAGGTAAGGTAGCATTTGTGCAGTTACTGAAAGAAATGGGACGCCATGGTATTATATGAAAAACATATTATCGAAACCTCAATGCATTTTTACATTCGGGTTGTTTGGTGTTTTCTCTTCCGTTCGTGACCGTTTCCATGCACGTAAAAAGCGCGACATCGTAAAGAGGTTGGCCAGTCAAATTTGTTGTTTCCTCAGAGGCATAGCGTCTTTAGGAAACAGATGTCCTATGGGAGTATTGTTTGGTTTCTCCGCTTAGCTCTTTGCCAAAGATTGAAGGGACTTTGGTAAAAGTACCTTGTGAAGACTTTCTTTGTTGCAGTGCGAATATATGATCTAGAATGATTGCAGCAAACAAATTATATAAAAGCAATAAATACCAATGTAAATTAAAATTTTGGAAACAGGAACAGTCGGCTGTAAATTTACAAAAATTTAAAGTAACTAAAAGAGGAAAAATATGTTATTCGATTTACGTTAGAAGTGTGTAAAATAATACACATAAAAACTGTAAAAAAGAAAGTACTCTTTATATGTTATTTCATCTAGGCTGCTGAAAACCGTGCAGTTTAATATCAACAATAACTGACCCTCCCCGTGGATCCTTAAAAGTTTTACTGTAGGCAACTATATATATTTTGGCTCACTGTATACTTGCCGTGATTGCCATATGCCGGGAAATTGCATCTTACAGAGTTCAATATGTTAAAATCTTCTTGGAGAAGGAACCCGCATCCCCATATCTTAGCTATCTGGAAGGATGCACCGGTAACCATTATTTGCCTGCCTTCCCGTAACCACTCACACGGTACTGATGACTCCACAAATGTGTTTTGTGTTGTCATCTTGATTGTCGGATGTTAGGAAAATGTATCTTACAGTGTTCCAACATTTTCGCCGGGAAGACCCTAGACCCATCGTAAGGGCTCCTGGCTTTCGTAGTTGGATAACTTAGGCTGCGCTCTAACAAGTTGGGCTTCTCTTTTTTCAAACCCTTGATCTCAACCAGATCCACTTATGAAATCATTCAAATACATTTTTCAAATTACTTTCTTGTTGTATAAACTATGTATGTTGTCAGGCTGGTAAAATTCTGTGTGATTTAGTATCAACTTGGACTTTCTGGGTTGTCGGTACATTTGTAATATGGGTGGGCACAATCTCTTATTTTTGCCCTTTGCCTACCACTTTTATCACCATAGCTATGCTACTGATCACACTGACGTCACAACATCTTAGATTAAAAACCACATCCTGAATTTGACGCAATACCGGCGTCATTGATATTTTGCGTAGCAGAGTATGTTTGAGTTGCGTAAGCAGCCTGTTAATGTAAAAAGAAGGGTAAAAAGCATTTTATTTCATTCTTGCTCATGATTTGATCCGAAAGCATTGTGCATAAAAGAGAGAGAATGGTTCACTAATGTCCCCAGCATGACGATGAACACACATAGTAACTTTCAAAATTTTCAAGCATTTCGCGATTGTAACATCAAAATCAAGTGGAAAACATTTGTTCTAAAAGTCGAATCCAAAATAATAAATACATTATCCAGCACCATGTTCTCTTTAGTCGTTTTAAATGTATCGCTGAAATTAAACTTACCAACTACTGAAATGACGAAGATGCATTGAACCATATTATCCTCAGAATCAGTGAAGTTGAATGTAACACTTGTGTTACCCACTTCCAATGGGTCACCAGATGAGTGGGATGATTGAATTACTACTGGTGAGCCAGAATCATCAATTGCAAATGGTTCTTTCCAAACTGGTTCGATACTGATCTGATCACTTATGATGGCGTATTTTAAAGGACCTTCTGGGCAGTCATAAACTGTAGGTGGTGTAACGTCTTTTGCGTCTTCATTTTCTTTTTGTAAAAAAAAATTATGACATTAGAGGATATAAAGAAGATTCAACACCCTTATGTCTCCTGATTTTTATAAGAAAATATATTTCAGAAATGAAAGACTGTGGGAAAGCACAACAGGGAAAAACTTGACAGAAGATTTAGTGTGAATCTGAAAACTATGAGTCCTAGGACTAGTAACTGTTAGAAGTTGAAATGAACTTGAAATGCCTACACAGTAAGTGCCAGGCCATGTTAAGTGCAGTGTCAGATACGAACTGTATGAGCTGGTACTGTGATAGGCATACTGAGTGTCCACAGGTAGTTTGTAAAACCTAAAGGATTAAGTACTGTAGACCCATTGTAATGAAACACATTTGATGGTTACTAACTTTAGCAGGTCTAGAATAACTTCCTTATCAAGCTAGCATTATCAACAAAGAGGTGTCTCGATCTGGATAGATTACTGGCACAGGATATTGATCATTAACAGAAAAAGGGGGCAACATTATCCCACATGTATAATATTGATGGAAGTAACAACAGCAGAACACCTAAAAAGCACTGCCTGCATGATTAAGGGCTTCCAACTTTTCACCCTTTTAGGGGGCCCATTTCTGAAGCAGAGGGGGGCGGTATAAATCTATAGGCGAAAGCCTTTACCACCTTTCTACTTTTCTTTTAATCTGCATGGACCAGGCTCAGGCTTGCCAGGATATGTCATTGAGAATTTACAGTACACTGAGACTGCATGCGTGAAGAACTGAAGGATATAGTCAATTCAATCTTGCAGTTCCAGAGATACAAAAAAGAATGAAGTTTAAAATCATAAGGTACATTGTGCAAAATTAGATTGAATTCATGCTTGGTTTTAAAGATGTGCCTTTGCAAATTTTAGATCATGTTTTATGGCATAATTATATAAACATCATGTTTCAATTATTCTAATATATGACCCTCGATGAGCTCATTGGTCTCCTGACCCTTCAACGTTACGCTAAAGTAAAGAATCAGTGCCCTTGTCACTTATTGCTCTGACTAGTGTGAACATGGTTATTTCTTAATGTTTCCTTGAAGTTGTCACTATGTCGACAGTGCAATACCAAGCTCACAATATTGCAGAGGATGAGACTCATTCATATGCTTTGACCAATATTGGCCTCCGTTACCATCAAAGGTAAATCAGGCCCATCTGTGGTAAGATCAAGTGCACTGCAGCTTAATTAGAGTGATGATTTGCATTGAATAGAACGTTGTGACATCTCCAGTGTAGGTTGTGGCTGATGCAATCCTAATGCTCTCCAGACACTGACCCCCATTTAAGTCACTAGCTTGTTGACTTGTTTCAGCAGAGAGGTGTTTAGACTGAGATAAATTAGAATATTGGCTCCCCTGGTGAAAACATATCAACTCATATACATCCCAGTCAATCAATTTGGCACTGACTGGCAAAAAAAAGCATCATAGTTTCCAGGCCATCCTGAAGCCATGTGGCTAGCTAAGTGACTGTTTTGGTTACTCAAGAACAGGTGAGCAACTTCAGCCGAAGAGCCAAACTGAATTCCGTAACCCCTCCCTTCCCTGCGACCTAAACTAATGGACTGGCCATTGATATGCTTCCAGTGGGCTTTGGGTGAAATGGATTATTCCTTGCATGGCAGACAGCTTGAGATTATAAGACTTTCCCTTCAATCTGCTTGCAGTACCCACAATGTATCTAATCTGTTATGTATTTGTCCTGTGTCATCTTGTCCTCATTAAAGGACTGTGTCATGTTGTTTGCCCCAGGGCTCACTATGTACTTTACCGATGACCGCCTGTGCCCTACCTTGCCCAAAACTCCACCCCTCCTGTTAATGAGGAGTGTCTAAGTGGTTAACTCAGTTCTACCTTTCAGCCAGGAAATTCAAACTGGCACAGCGTTGTTGTGATAAGGACATCCTAATTGGTCGTTCGCTGTACTGTGGTATATGTATTGCTCATAGGCATAACCGTGTGTGATACACAAGGCACAACGGTAGACACTCTAAATCGTTACGAATATTTCGATTATACGCCTCGTTGTAGCCTCGCTGAAGTATAGTCGCTTCTAGACCTGCTCAAAACTATGCTAACACCTGACGGTATTCAGTAATTATTACTTGCGTTATTAGATTTTTGTGATAGCTAACAAATTTTCCAGTGTACCCTCTTCCTGTCATACCGTGCCAAAGGCCTTATTTTCAATAAAAAGTCAGATTTTCCATACGAAAAGAAAACTGTTTTGACGAGGTTAAAAAGTCGTCTAAAATTCATCCCTTTATAATTTCATTACCTCGAAAATGTGGCAAAAATATTTGAGAAGGTGTTTTTCATGACATTTGATGATCAATTTTGAAAATAAAAATGTTTTATGGTCGAAATTTGGAATTTAAAACAGCCAGTTTGAGCTAATTATATATGCAAAACCTATGACGTCATCCAAACCCAAATCAGAAAAGAAACAACTTATGGTGGCTCTGAGAGCTGACTGTAGTTTTGAAAAAGGTTTTCAGAGTTTGGCCTCCAGTGACCCCAGATGACCTTTGACCTCCACCAAAAACAATAGAATTGATCTTCTACTATAACCCATTATACCAAGAATAAAATTTTTCAAAACTTCCTACCTTGAGATATTGTGGTGACAACAAGTTTTTAGTGCTTAACTCCCGGTGACCCCAGATGACCCTATGACCTCCACTTAAAGCAATAGCATTCATCATCATCGTCGTCGTCGTCGTCGTCCTCCTCCTCATCATCATCATCATGAGGATGACGATGACGATGACGATAGCGATGATGATGGTAATAGAAAATAAAAACAAATTCCCACTATCCACTTTATTTCCAGATAATACTACTTTCTTGTTACTAATATATTTTTTTGTAATTGCATTTTGTTTCATTTTATTTTTATTGATATACATTTCTAAAGTGAAATATCCTTCAAACACGAAGCGCAATTATATGCAGCTTTTAAAATTTAATAGAGAAGATTAAAAGATTGAATAACAGAAAATGAAAACAAGGAAAAGAAAACGTCTCTTAGAATAGATCTGAACCTGCGCCGTCGGTGTGGCGAACGGACAAAAACCAAATTTTTACCATTGACAATAACCCGGAATTTACACATCGATTCGTCTGCTCTGTATATCACTTCTGTTTTTCCAACAGGAAAATGACTTCCTGAACCCAAAGGTGAATCTTGTTTCAGCTCAATTGTTTCCCCTCTGGCTGTGTT
>WURT03000002.1:1794558-1817608 GCA_009936505.3 Holothuria glaberrima | reverse complement strand
TTTCCAACAGGAAAATGACTTCCTGAACCCAAAGGTGAATCTTGTTTCAGCTCAATTGTTTCCCCTCTGGCTGTGTTGGCGTTTTCCATTCTACAAAAGTCAATATACCCTGTGGTTCTATGGTGATTGCTCGTCCAGGGCATGGAAATCCATTAGTTGACATATTATCTGCAACATTTGTAAGAAAATTACATTATTAATTCTTGTAACTCAATATCAGGGCTGAGGGGAGGGTGACACCCCTGTGGCATTAAGCATATTTTGTGTTTATGCAAGTTGCCATAGGTGAAAATGGTGTTGCTTGGCAAAACTTTGAAATGATTATTGTAATGAAGTATATATCTTAGGCTTCATCGAGGAACACCTTTTTATTTCTTTAGGACCACAATTTTGTTGTTTACAGGATTGCAGCCTTATGATGCATTCCAACTTTGATCCTGCTTTGCAGTGCAGCGAATCGCTTAGACGCAAAAGAAATGAGAGAAAACACAGGAACCTTTTCAGGACTTCTGTAACTTTCTTCAGACGTCCACTCTTAGAGACTTTTCGATGATTACAGCAGGGAAATGCTACTTGGACAGAAGAAAGAAACTTCACACATCCCTTTGAAGACGACGATCGTGTCGCGAAGGTCAAACTCATTAAACTAGTTAACACCACTTATTCCCCTCCCTTTCTGCTACATTGAAGATTCAATAAGCCTAAAAGGTGTTAGAAACTAAGCACAATAGGTATATGTCGTCCTCTACATCATAAAGAATTTTCCTTATCACTTGGAACTTGGAGCATTGCCAATCACTCTAATTGCAAATTAATTTGCTCGTTTTGTCACGTAGAGTCGCTTCTACATACAGGCTGCTTTGATCCTTTGAAAAACACCGAATATGTACAAACCATTTGCAATGTGCGAAAAATGGAGAAATTGATCCAAATTTAACTGCAAAATATTGACTCGAGACTAGTCTGCCAGTTTGCATACGTCGCTTATAATTACTTTATTTACCAGTATCTACTCTTTAAAAGCGCTAACCAGAGGTTCTCAATTTGCAGCCTGAATTTCTTATTTGGCTGTCGGCAATCTCCTCGACATCAAATGATTGTTGAATTAAATCGATTTGTTAGGGGAGCAGGAGATATGAATGAAGTTGCAAAGGGTAAGAAGTGTAAATTGTAAGTACCAGACAAAAGAACTGAAAAGTCTTGTGTCCAAGAGTTACAATAGCAACACCTATATGTTTCACAAATACTAATCTGAAAATGGGTTGCTTTTTTATTTTCACACTTTTTATGTAGTCCGTTTGCAAAGTGTGAATGGGTTATTGCAAATTAAAGGGAAATATTGCGTTTGAAAAGATTTCATAAAATGACAGCAATCTAATCTCATTGTGGTCTCTTCCCCTCTCCAAACATAAATCACAAATAACTTGCAACATATCGACACTAATCTCGTGAAATATGGAAAAAAGAAGCAACAATTTCTTCATCGAACCGGCCAATTATCGAACGATAAGTCTCGCCTACATTGCAACGTTTTGTATTGCTGCATATTCATCTAGTAAGAGCGGTTACATGCATGGGGCCATATTTCCACTCATTACGCAAGACGTGGTGACCTTGCTAACCCTGTGTTTCATGGTCACAACGAGCCACTACAGCAGTTTCCGTACGGCTTGTGCTGTACTGTGGGATATTGCAGTTTACCCAGGGAGATGCAGTGCTATCTTCCTGGTTCACCTTGATGTTTGCCTCTCACACAGTGAGCATTATTCTCAGGACGGTTTTACGTTATGTACTGAAGACTTGAACATAATGTTTTTGCGACGTAGCATCACAGGTTCGTAAAATTCTGTTTCCTGCTAGGGCCTAAACCAATAGTAGCAGTTACACACCAAGAATCTCTTTTAAATCTTACTGTTTCGAAAGCAAAGCAACTTGCTAAGGACCAGACCGTACAATTCAAATTAACTACAAGGTTGTGCATAGTATTTACGTAATTTACGAACTTTTTGTACATACTGTAGAAGGCTTCTGTTATTGTCTGACGTAGGGTAATAAAAAGGATTAGATTGGTGGATTTCAAATCAGGGGTAACGAAGGTGTGGTTTTGCATGCATAATTGTTTAGGTGAACAAATTTGTCAGTTGTCATAGCAAGTTAATTAATTGTTAATTAGTGCTCACTGGGTAGAATTTTTTTCCCAGTTACCTCTCTTTCATCAAACGGGATCGGATCGTATGTAAAATAGGACATGTTAAATAAAAAGCCTCACAAACGCAATGTTTCCCTTTGAGGAACTGTTATGAAAAATATTTTGGAAATTTTCTGAATGCGTCTGCTCGAAAAAATAACCATTTTTCTACTGAATTTTTTCTTGTTAATGGCTCGCTTGGAGCTCAGACTATCTTGGATAAAACTCGTTGGGACACCCCCACTCTCCTTCATAATGTTGACCACAGTTCTCAAATTCACGGCATACAGTCACTCATTCTGCGCAACATTGGGAAGTGGAGCTGGGGTTTCATGTTAGCCCGGGAACTGATTTCAAGAATATTATGTCAATTTAAGTGTCCTAACAATTCTGTCCAAGATTGTAGGTACATAAAAGTCATGTAAATGACAATCATACATCCCACTGGGTGCACTTCAATTAACACTACGAACATTGACTAGTTTTAGGCTAAAAGGCATGTTACTAACAATGGTAAAAGCATCAAGGTAATACAAATTTGGAATGTGAACACAGAAACAAGCTTGACTAAGGTCGAATTTAACATGTTAATCTCAAAACTTGTGAATAACCTTGCAGTGTCTACTGAATATTACTGAGCATGTTGAACTTTTAAATGGCTGAAATTAAGCAGGAAAGAAATCTTTGTAGGTGTTTCATGATTACATGAGTTTGTGCAAGTAGTAGAATTTATCTTACCTCCATTAACAATTACATTAAAGGAACCTATTCCAGTGTTTCCAGTTGGATCAGTGAAAGTATATATATATATATACATAAATCACCCACACGAAAAGAATGAGATCCCTAACAGTTATCCTACTTGAGATACTTGAGATGGCCATCTACATGATAAATATGAAAAAATATATATGAACAATCCAAAGACCAAGCATGAGATCCCTCATAATTAGAACCCTGACAATATAATATTGACAAGGTTTTGACCTTTTGTGACCCCACATGACCTTTGATCTTCATTAGAAATTGTAGGGATCATCTACTCAATATAAGCGATCCACTTGTTAAGTATGAGATCCCTCACAGTTATCCTTCTTGAGATATTATGTTTACAGTACAATATTTTAAACCTTTTTCATCTTGTGACCTCAGATGACATTTGCCCTCCACCAAAACAATAGAAAGTATCTCATCAACTCGTGCAATCCACATGTAAAGTGTGACATCATCGCAGTTATCCTTTTCGAGATATCATGTTTACAGGATTTTGACCTTTTAACTTTTGGGGACCCTAACTGACCTTTGACTTCCACCAAAAATAAACAGAACCTCTGCTAAATATGGGTGATCAACATGCTACTTATGAGATCTCTCACAGTTACCCTTCTAGAGATATAGTGTTTACAAAGGTTTGATCTTTTGACCTCTGGTGAGCCCAAATGACCTTTGACCTACACCAAAGCCAATAGGGCTAATAGGTATCATCTACTCAATAAGGCAATCTACATGCTACAAATGAGATCCCTTACAATTACCTTTCTTGAGATATTCCGAACAAGGATTTGACCTTTTGACCTCTGGTGACCCTAAATGACCTCTGACCTCCACCAAAACCATAAGGATCATCTACTTAGTATGGGCAACCCACATAATAAGTATGAGATCCCTCACAGGTACCCTGCTTGAGATATAGTGTTAACAAAGTTTTGGCCTTTTTGAGCTCTGGTGACCCCAAATGACCTTGACCTTTACCAAAAACAATGGGGACCATCTAATCAGTAAGGGGTATCTACATGCTAAGTATGAGATCCCAGGAGTTTACCCCTCTTACTATAGAGTGTTTACAAGCGAAGCGTCACATATGCACGTACACCCATACACATCACACATACACAGGGCATCACCATCGCATGGATTCCTCTGACTACGTCAAGGAATCAATAAAGGATGAGTATGACTAGGAAATACAAAATTATGTAGCGGACTTGGTGTGTGTGCTCTCCAAACCAATGCTTCATGATGCAAATGAGTTAGAAAATTATCTTAACAAATACATTACAATGAGTATCACTTGGCAATCTCTTGACTATGCAAGAGTTATCAGATAGTAACAAACTAAAGAACACTTTTGGGCCTATCCCCCACGAACCCCACATTTCTAATAGAACTCACAGTATTAAGCAGCTACAAGCTACAAGCTACATTTTTAAGGGTACCCAAGGTCAAATCCCTCAGTATACATTGTCTAACTGAATGTTATTGATTACTGAGGGCTTAAAATCAAGTGGAGAACTTATCTTTTTCACCAACTGCACAGTATTGTCAAGAAGCATGACTTGTAACATACCTCCATTGACAATTATGTTAAAGGAGCCTGTTGCAGTGTTTCCAGTTGGATCAGTGAAAGTATATGTGACTACTGTTGTGCCAATCTCAAAGAACTGTCCAGGAGTGTGTGACCTAGATACAAGGGTTACAGTTCCTGAGTCATCAGTAGCAGTACACTCTACAAAGTTGACCTGTAGTCCTCCAGTGGAGAAGGGCGTTTGTGTGAAAATATCTTCACCACAATCAACTACAGGAGGAAATTCATCAACTGAGAGAAAAGAAAAGAAAACACTACAATCAACTACAGGGGGACTATCACCAACTGGAAATAATAAAATGACAATGTTAAGTAAGTTTGAAATGAGGAATATCATGTGAATTTCTGCACACACAGGCATATTAACATATAAAACATATTTTGTACGTCTTCTAATTAATACTTTTACACACATTATGGTAAGTTTAACATAAGTACTTTCATGAATTAAATGTGACCCATGTGTGAATAAATTGTATCCAGAAAATGTCACATTTAATGTTGTAAAGGTTATCCAAACATTAGTCACATAAACAACCTAAGTGGTTGTCATTTACGGGCTTTCTGGGACTCAGATGAAAACGTAGGACATAAATTCTAAATAAAATAGGAGACAAGTAGGATTTTAAAGAGAAAACTGGGACAAAAACCAGAAAGCTCAAAGGCTTAGTGATTCCTTGCCAAATGGGGGATGCTTTGCTACATAGAGATTCATCCCTCAAATTTACACTTCTTGACTACATCATTTTTTATGATGCATTCCCAGTTGGACCCCTGTTGACCTCACATGACCTTTGAACCCCACCAAAACTTAAATAATGAAAAAATTGAAAAATGTCTTAGAAGAGATTTGTCTATACTTTCTCCCTTGTAATGTCATGTTAACAAAGTTTAGTTTTTGGCCTCTGATGACCTCAAATGACGTGATCTCTACCAAAAACATAAGGATTCCTGCTCTCATCATGACAAATCTATATACTAAGAATGAATAGCTTCTGTATTTCCCATCTTCATATATCATGTTAATAAGGTTTTAAGTTTTTGACCTCTGGTGACCTCAAATGACCTTTGACCGCCACCTAAAACAATAGGGTTCTTCCTCTTAACATGACAAATTTATATACAAATATAAATAGTGTGTTTCATTGCTATGTTTAGATATCCTGTTTACAAGACATTAGAAGGTTTTCGCAGTTTAACCTCCAGTGACCTCAGGTGACCTTTGACCTACCCCAAATTGATAGGATTTTCTCTCAACGTGACAAATCTATAAACCAAATATAAAACTGTCAGGCATTGCTATCTTGAGATATCGTATTTACAAGGTTTTTGTTTCTGACCTCTGGCAACCTCAAATGACCTTTGACCTCCATCAAAGACAATAGGGTTCTTTCTCTTAACATAACAAGTCTACATATTAAGTATAAAAATGTGTCAGTCATTGCTATCTTTAGATGTCGTGTTCACAAGCTATTTAGAAGGGTTTCTCAGTTCAACCTCCACTGACAACAGATGACATTTGACCCCCACCAAAACAAAAGGTTCTTCCTTGAAACGTGACGAATCTATATATTAAATATGAAAAGTTTCGGTTATTGCTAACTTAAGAAATGGTGTTTTCAAGATTTTCTGTTTTTTACCTTTGGTAACCTCAAATGACCTCTGACCTCCACCAAAATCAATAGGGTTCTTTCTCTTAACATAAGAAATCTATATACTAAATATTTCGGTCATTGCTATATTTAGATATCGTGTTTACAAGTTAAGTGTCACATACACACATCCATACACCGTTACATACACGCACATACACACGAAATCACCACCGCATAGATTCCTTGCCTGCCTTCGGCAAGGAATCAGAGGACTTTTGTAGTTTGTCGGAAGTGCACTAGTTTCATCAATACATATCATAGTTGATTGCAGGAAATGACTTGTCCTACAGTAACAGTTGACATTTTGGACCTGCAGTGGAGAGTCACTACTTCTGCACCTAAGCCTGTGTACTGCGTTATTGTGGACAATTATTGGCAGGGCTGTCTTGAACAGTTCAATTTGTTGCGTCCAACTTAAAGCCACACATCGCTAACCTCATCCCCACCATGCTTGGGGCTCAGGTGACAAAACTTGGAACTTTTGGATGTCTTAAAAAAAAAAACACTTCTGAGACACAAATTTCCAATACACTTTCAACCATATTTCCTATCACAAATAAATATTACGGGAATTTGTTAGCACAGAAGAGTATAAAACTCTGACACATTTGGTTATAAACGAGTAACTTGTAGACTGCTTGCACTAAATTATTCCATTAAATCTTGATTCTGTAAAATTTGGTGGGATTTTGGGTGACTTAATGGCAGATATCATAGCTTGATAAGTCAAACCAACACAGAAAATTCAAAGAAGTACAACTGATGACTGTTAGCAAAAGATATCAACTTTTTTCTATTTTTCTTAAAAAAATGTATTTGCAAAACATGTTATGTTTTTCACTTTACGTTTCTTATAAGAAAACCTGGCATGTTATTTAATTTTTTCATAATAACTGAATGGACTACACATCTACGATAATGTATGTCTTGTATAAAATAATATATATATAATATTATAAACAATGAAGTAATTTTATGGTTAACTGGCTCTGTAAACAGCCCTGTAAGATGTCAATAATAATAATTCTATTAGAAAATAAAATAAAAAAACACATATTCTATTTGTCCAAAAGAGTTAGCATACTTAGAAACAAGTTCACTATCAAAAGAAAATGAGGAATTGTTTTCTTTGATGTACCTGCAGTCATTTGCCAGTGATTCCCTTCAACAAAATATAGCCTACTCTGGTATAACAGATTCCATGATTCTTTTTGGTAACTTTATTGCAAAATTATAGAAAGTCCATGCAACTGTTACTTACTAGATAATTGTGTTATGTATGAAACACTTTTTTCAGCGTATATAAGGTTAAAGCCAGAATAAATATACAAACAAGAATTAGCTTAATTTTTGTAAAGGTCCCTGTTTCCCATCAACTACCATACAAATGCTGTGGACTGTGTTTGAGTGTGCTGAGTGTAACAAGATCTGTCTTTGTACTTGTACATACTGGGTGTAGAAAAATGCTTTCTTTCTGAGAAACAAGTCAAATTTCCTTCAAAGTTAGCACATTTTTGTACAGCTATTAACACCTAAAATGTTGCTTACATTGGAAAAAGTCCCTTCATGTACTGAAATTTCCCTGTTTTCTCATTTTTCCTGCTTAAAGCACATATTACATATCTGGACTGATGCTAATGGTTTTATATTATTGGAGGGCCTTTAACAAAACCTAACAGAATGCTATGTATACTAACTGCTACATCAAATCAGTTTGTTTTGCCATATTTTGAATTAACAACCAACATGTACATAGAGGTTAATGCAATGTCACATATTGTATCCTCACAGTAGCCATTTCTTTCTATGAAATATATGTAAAGTGTTCAAACAAGCATGTGTCTATCCTATGGCCTTGTGTGACATTGAACAAAACTGTTGGTACTTTTAAGCCACAACAACGCTGCACAGAAGTGTTTGGAATGATTCTTGGCCATACAAGTACTGTTAACATGATATGAAGAAATAAACTTCATCTTCGTCCTAAAAATGTTTAAAAGGAACTATTATTTTAATTTTTTCTCGAATGTTGTCAATGTTACGTGCAATTTTTGGGAAGGATTGTTTTTCCTAAAATTCACTACATAATTACATCCATTTCAGTGTAATCTAACCTCATTTATAAGCGGAAGCAAACATAAACGCGTATCGCCCTGTATACTTTAACACATTTAGTCTTTGTCGTGTTGTGGAAGCTTTTGGACCATCCAAACTGTGAAATTTTGTATTAGTCCATACCCTTAATTTTCCAAGTGGGCCATGGTTTCTTAAGTTATTTGGATCAATGTACGGCAAAGTATATGTGATATTGTTGGAGGTGGGTGAAACATCCTTGATAAATATATATTTTAACTGGAAAGGGAATGGACTGCACATGAGAGGGAAACCAAAAGTTGACACTTCCTTCACTGTTAGAATACATTATATGTCATTCATGCACTACAGTCTAATATCAGAGTAATGTTATTCTTCAGGGTAAAATAGTGTATGCATTTTAATAAAACTGCACCAATTCCGAGTTAATCCTCAAAAGATCTTAAATCCTTTGCCTTGGGCACAGATCATTTATTAAGTAGAATCCAGGTGACAGGAGTACATGAAAAGTTGTAGAAAACCCTTGATTCATGCACATATCTCTTTGATGATAAAAATGGTGAAAATTTATGATCGTTGAGTATTCGGAACAAATATTATAACTGTGTCTCTAAAATCCTTCATTGAATATTTAACAGCGTGAACCTTATTTCAAAAAAGTTTGGATGTAAACATACCTAGCTAGATGATCACACCCATGTCCACAAAGTCAGACTCTCCTTCCATACTTTGGGATATTTATGCTCTGAAAAATTTTGCTGCAATTCAGCAAACTTTACTTTTTCATTCATTTGAATTTCCACAAAAATATATTAAAAATGTAGGTTGTTTGGAAAATTTGTATCGTTCACCAACTTCAAAAGACAACCAAACAAAACACTGATTTGTAACAATTGACAGTGACAGTTCAAGGCATTTTATACTTCGAAATTTTCATGCGCTTAAGGTTATATAAACCAATTATGGTCAACTCTCGCTCTTTCCATATGGTAATCATAGCTCAGAGTTGATCACTGCTCAACTTTCATAGCTTTACATAGGTATTCCGAAGTATGAACAAGCTTTTACACTAAACATACCTTCATTTACTATGACTCTAAATATGCAAATAGCCGTATTTCCAAAAGGATCAACAAATAAGTAGGTAACTGTTGTTATTCCAGTTTGAAATATAGATCCTGGAGCATGACTTCTCTGCTGAAGTAAAACAGATCCAGAGTTATCTGTGGCTGTAGGTTCTGTCCAAAAGACTGTGACTGAACCAGTTCCCGGGGGTATAATCTGAGTTACATCATCAATGCAGTTGACAGTGGGATCTTCGTTATCAACTAAAATATTGAAAGAGGGAAACCAAAAAATTGATTCCTTAATATTTTCACTTTCACATGTAATCACAAGTTTATTTTGTGTGATCCATCACTGCTTACTGCATGGTTGGTATATCAAATGCTCCTCTTATTCTAACTACGCATGTAAAAGTATAATTCAAAATAGGGCATTTTTCACATACAGTCTGTCTGTACTGCGAGAAATAAAGGCTACTTTGATGAGAAATGTGAGTTCTATTTTTTAGTGGATGGAAATTATTTACTGATTTTAGGTGATGGGCTTACACAAGTATTTACAACAGTGGAAACTCATGCAGGGTGTGACCTGAAACAATTCAATACTATCTTCAGAGTCAATCGTGCTGAAAAAGAATAATGAGATTCATATGGTGGTGTAGAGCCCAAGTGTTTGTCTTTTAAACATCTTGAACTATGTAAAACGTCTCAAACGGATAAGGCGTAGAGATATACAAGCCCCCCCCACCTCTCCCTCCCCCCTTTTCAATCTGTTTAAAGTTTTGTGATGGGTAATGCTAGAAAGTTTGCAGCTTGTTCCTGGAATATCCAGTTCTCCTTACTAAAGCTTAATTTGGTTTGCACAAATATAAAAACTGTTAAAAACAAGGTTATAGTAAAAAGTAACGAATTTCACCATTGTCTTCATCGTCACTAATGTTCATGGTGGTCATCGTAGTCGCGTATGCATAATGATAATCATTATCATAATATTGATAATAGCAGTAAAGTACAAAAAGAAATACCTGGTGTAACTGTTACAGTGAAGGTACAAGAAGCAGTACTCCCAGATGGATCTGCAAAGACATAGGTGACATCAGTTACGCCTGGTCGGAAAAAGTCTCCAGGTGCATGGCTCCTCTGTTGAAGTGATACTGACCCCGAGTTATCAACTGCTGTCGGTTCCACCCAAGTGACAGTAGTTCCACTGCTTCCAAATGCAACAATATGAGAGATGTCTTCAATGCAGAATACCCTGGGATTCTCAGCATCAACTGAAAAATAAGGCAGCAGCAGATGTAAACAGAAGATTTCCACTAAATAGTCCAATATTATTACTCTCAGATTGTGTGGAGCTTTGTAAAGAATACTACACAATTACGTTTTGATATAGAGTATTAAATGAATATTAACACATTTAATTCAGTGAGGTTTGTTGTAGGATCACGATCTGATATACATTGGTAATTCTGTAACTGAACAAAATAATGAAGTCAAATTCTTCAAATTTCCAAAACTCTTTTTAAATCTTTTTCTGTTGTGATTTTGTTATAAATTCAGGTGAAGAATTGCTACTTGCAATAGAGTAATCATTCTTATTGTAACTTTGTCAAAGATTCTAATACCCTGTCACCTCTAATAAAAACGTCATTTTATGAACTAATTAGAAAACCATTATTGGACCCTTTTATTTTGTTGCAACCTGTGAATAAAAATTTGCACTTACAATCTATAATGTTTACATCAGAACTGCATACAGCTGTATTTCCTGATGGATCAATGAATGTGTATGTCACTGATGAGGTTCCAGTCAGGAAAAATGTAATCATGTTAAAAAAGTTTTCAAACTTTGACCCCAGTGACCCAGATGACCTTTGACCTCCACCAAAAATGATAGAGTTCTACCTCTGACCATAACCCAGCCATCCACATGGGCATGTATGAAATCTATCCATACATCTTGCCTTGAAACATCGTGCAGACTTGGAACCCTGGTGACCCAGGTGGCCTTTAACTCCACCAAAAACAAAAGGGTTCTATCTCTGACCATAATGCATACACATACTAAGTATTAAAATCTATCCAAGTTTCCTGCATAGAGATATCATGCAAAGAAATTTCACAGTCTGACCCCTGGTGACCCTCGATGACCTTTGACCTCCCCAAAACAAATAGGGTTCTTCTTCTTACCATAACACATCCACATACTTAGTATGAAATCTATCCAAGCTTCTTACCATGAGTAATCGTGCAAATAAGGTTTTCAGGGTTTGACCCCAGATGACCTTTGACCTCCATCAAAACTAACAGGGTTCTTCGTCTCAACATTGGGCATCTAGCTACCAAGTTTGAGAACTGACAGTTTCCCTTTTTGAGATATGGAATATTGATTTTACTTACAACTGAGGACCTCATTGTTATCTCCTTTGTGTTTGCTTCCTAAACCCTAACTTTAAAAATGGACTGTCTATTGTTAAAATTTAGAGGACATAAGAAATCTATTGAATTTTCTTCTTGGAACCTGTAATCTATTGTTTAGGTCTTCATTGTTACCTAAAAGCAAACCCACAAGCACACGCATACTCACACACGCATGTATACGCACACGCAATCATGGCCAATTAGGTTTCTCTTTCATCAAAACCAAAAATTGAAGTGGTAATTAATTTAAGGTGAAGCATCTGCATGCTAATCATGAGATCCCTAAAGTTTACCCTTCTTGAAATATTTTTCGCACAAGTTCACTTCCTTTGACCTCAAATGATATTTGAAAAACTTGAGTATTCTAGCCATTGAATTCAAGAGTTGTCAACTGCAAAGACAAAGGAAGATAAGCAAGCTAAGTTTTAACCAACAGGAAGTTAGACTGCTCACCTCGAAATCATGCAAATGTCTAGTACTTGATGACTGCTTTTAATCTTTAATCAAAACATAGGTAGACCATACAGCCAACACTCTTAGCGATTCCTTAATAATTCAGGCCTTGAATGACAGTTGTTTTACGACGCTCAGCGACCACAAGCCTATGTGGCTTATGAATTAAAGTTTAACGTCATCCCTCACAGTTACCCTTCTTTAAATAAATTGTTTACAAGATTTTGACCCTTTGACCTTTGGTTACCTCAAATGACCTTTGACCACCAGCAAAAACAATAGGGATTATCTACTCAATATGGGCAATCTACATGCTAATTATGACATTTCTCATAGTTACCCTTCTTGAGATAAAGCGTTTGCAAGATATTGACCTTTGACCTCTGGTGACCCCAAATGACCTTTGACTTCCATCAAAATTGATAAGGATTATCTACTAAATATGGGTAATACACATACTAAGTATGAGATCCCTCTTTGTTACCTTTCTGAAGATACATTGTTTATAAGGTTTTTACCCTTTGCCCTCTAGTAACCCCAAATGACCCTTGACCTCCAACAAAAGCAATTGGGATCATCTACTCAAAATGGGCGATTAGCGTGGAAAGTATGAGATCCCTCACAGTTACCCTTCTTGAAATATAGTGTCTTAATTTTTTTGACCTATTGAACACTGGTGACATGATATTAAGGTTGGCCTCCACCAAAATAATAGGGATCCTCCACCAAAAATAATAGAGATCATCTAGTTAACAAAAGCAATATACATACTAAGTTTGAGATCTCTCACTCTAACCCTTCTTGAGATATAGTGTTCACAAGTTTTTGATCATTGTGACTTCTGGCTACCCCAAATGACCTTTGACCTGCCCCAAAACAATAGGGATCATCTATTAAATATGTTCAATCCACATGGAAAGTTTACGGTCCCTCACATTTATTCTTCTAGAGATATAGTGTTTATAAGCAATTTCCAATGTATTTACCATTTGACCTCTGGTTACCCCAAACGACCTCTGACCTCCATCAGAAATAATAGGAATCATGTACTTAATATGGGCAACCCTTTCCAAGTAAAGATCACTCACAGTTACCCTTCTTGAGATATTGTGTCTACAAGGTTTTGACCTTTTGACCTCTGGTGACCCCAAATAACCTTTGATCTGCACCAAACAAATAGGGATCATCTACTCAATATGGGAAATCTGCACGCCAAGTATGAGATCCCTCGAAGTTACCTTTCTTGAGGTATTGTGTTTGCAAGCAAAGTGTCACAAACGCACAAAAGCATACACATCACCGTTGCATAGATTCCTTGACTGCCTCCGGCAAGGAATCTAAAAAGATAAAGGGAAAAAGTAGGATTTCCGAGAAAAAGAAGAAGTAGTAGGACGGTTCAAAAAGTAGGAGAACATAGGACACATAGGAGTCACTTGAAAAGCCTGTTACGAATTTTAAAGTTCCCTTGGAGAAATCAGAATTTTTGATCCCGTATCATCTCTCTATTTGTAGAAGGGTAAAGTAGCATAAAGCAGAATTTTTACCAAAAATGTGAGGGAAGTAGAAATAAGGTTCAAAAAGTGGGAAAGAGTAGGATATTTATGAATCACTTGAAATCCTATTTTTATGTTGCAGAACATACAAATAAAAAGCAAATCCTGTAATACTGATAGAAAAAAAAACCTACCAATCTCACAGTGAATCCCAGAGAAACGAATATTGCAGAAACAAGTGTATGAGGCTACAGCATCGACACACTGCCCATTATTTAAGCATGGGTTACTTGCACATTCATTAATGTCTGCATGAAAACAAAATTTGGCATGTAAGTTATTATACTGTTATGAAAAGAGAAAATATTACAACTGCAGAATTACAAAGTGAATAGAGCAATTTCTCTTTTCTGAAAGGAGCATAGAGTGTCTAAAATCAGAGTGTCTAAAATCATTATTGCTTCTACAGAATGTAGTCAATTAAGCCTTACAACAATGCCCACAAAACCTCATGTGATCATCAGATCACTGTCAAATATATACGGGATGGAAAATTACTGGTTCCTGGAAGGAAAAGATTTCCCTCTGTTCATTCTTGCAAGTCTGAGACATTTTCCATATCATTCCTTCTCCTATCCCCCACACCACCTACACCACAAAGCAAGAACTACCTTTAACTGAAAAAACGGTAAGACAATTTTAGCTGTTTTGAAGGAGATGGAAAGATTCAGGTCCCAGCTAGAGTTACAACTCCATTAAAGGTAAGAGAGGATTTATCTATAGAGGGGTTTCACTGAGTCGCGTGATGGCGCGATTCTTTGATTTTGAAGGACAAGATTGCACGTCTCTTTGACTTTGAAGGACAAGTGTCCAATGTGTCACAGTTTTAACTTTGGTTATGTCACTCGCGTGTGCTGTAAATATGCTAGCTGCGTGTGTTTTGAACTGCATTGCCTGGGAATGCTACTCGTGGCACGCCACATGAAAGTGTTCCTAAAGTCAAAAATTTCAAAAAAAATATGTCACAAAACTTGAAAAATGAATTCAAATGGTCCAACTCCCATCTTCACAGGACATTCCTGAGCTGAGACAAAAATGTTGAAGCTTATTCACTCAATTTAAAATGGTAGATTGTACAATAATTTGTGATGTCATTCTTGTACTACTCAAATTACTTTTGTTTTTCCTGGATTTTACGAAAACCATTGCACCCTGTCCCGAAATGTGATCACTGTGTTTCTGCTATGGGGTGACTTGACTATGGAAGCCCTTCCCATACAACATGCTATTCAGGAAAACAGTAAACTTTTCAAGGTTATATAACATTTTAATTTCAAAAGGAAAAAAGCAGGTAATGCGAGTTGTACAAGAAGGACATCACAGGTTATTACACAATTGACTATTTCAAATTAAATGAATATCTTTCAACATGTTATATCTCAGCAAGGGGATTAGCTATGAAAATGGAGTTGGATGAAGATGATTTATTTTCAACCTCTAAGATATATTTTATTGTAATTCTATACTTTAAAATCCAACATCTTTACATCATATTCAGTTACTGAGATATTGCCATTCTCAACATTCCCAAAGGCACTGAATTTCCCACTTTTAGCAGGTCTATTATAATTTCATAGGATGACGTTGCTGTGACCAAGTTTAGCACTTTTCTTTACAATTTACTTCCATTTAATATTGAAGTTCATTCAGAAATGATCCACAAATGAATAGACTGGAGTAGTACTGCTGTATTGTAATCTAACACGAACAAACATTTCACGATAAGAAGATGTGGATGTTACATTATTTATGGGATTATGCTGTTCTTTCTTTCACATGGCTTAAATGTGCATATTGGGAGAAAATGTTTACAAAATAAAACAAAGAAACTATCAAATAGCAGCAAAAACATTTCAAATTAGTTACAACTTTCTTGAACTGCAATAACTGTACAATGCATTGCAACAACACGAGATTATAAAGATGTGGATTTTCCAGTGTTTTGGAGATTATGCTATCCTTTCTTTCATGTGTTTTTTTTAATGTGCTTATACCCATATCCTTGAAGGAAGTGTAATTAAGATTAATATGCAACAAAATTACAGGCCACACTCATTCCAAAAGAGGGGACTGCATTTTCTCTTAAAGGAACAAAACATAGTAAGCTTACTTCGTTCGCAGCTGGTGCCTTCATATCCTTCAGCACAAATACAAGCAACATTCCCTAAAATACGTCTACACTGTCCTCCATTTTGACAAACAAAAGCCAAGCACGGGTCATCACCTGAAACTAAAATCATAAAAAGTTATACCCACACGAAGGACAGGAAAGCCCATAGATGCAGAATGTATACCCGCCCTCCAATTAGAGAACCAAGAAGACAAATTTCCTATTATCTAACGTATAACGCACAAAAATTTACACAAAATGCATGAATGCCTTTTTTCACCATACTGAGACGCATTGGTAGCCAGAGGTCAAAATTCCTGCTGTTCCGAGAATAGTGCTTTTAATGAGGGAACAGTAACTTTTAAAAAGTCACTGTTCGGTGGAACAGTGTTTCACAAGAAGCACATTGCATATGTACACATAATCTCTGATGAAGGAATCACGCCTTGACTATCAAAAATCCCGTAAATTTTGGCTTAAGTATGAAATTTCTGATTCCAGCCGTGATCAATCGAAGTCACTTAGACTTGTACGTGTGCTATTTCCCTGTTCAGCACGGTAAACTTCTACTGTGTAAACACACATACTGTCAGCCACATTTATCAAGCACTTGATATGTATTATGAACTTACCAACTTTGACAAGGAACAAACAACCTGCAGACAGCAGCCTTTTAACCAATGTTGACAGATAGACGGATAGACAGACAAACAGACATATGAATTGCCATGACAATAGATCAACTTGTTGAGTTATTAATACAGAATAACACATAAAAAAGAAAACAAACAACCCATATTCAATGAAATTTACACTTTCCAAATACAGAACACACCACTTCTCATTCAGTTCCCCACAAATATTAATTAGACTATCTGGTAAGTATGGATGAACTAAGTCAAAAGCGTTCAAAATGTTAACAGACATACATATTAAAAATTTAGTTAAATGTTAAATGTTTACTGACACCTCACAAATGGCATGGTTATTAACATCATTGTTCTTCAAAGAAACCACACTAAGGCAGTTCTAGAGCCGGGGTATACTAGTACCACTTAAACCTGTAAACGCTGGAATACTATTACTCTGCCTTTAGATAGTGCCGAATTGAATTAACATCAATATTTAAATCTGTCACCTCGGTTCAAAAAAACAAAAAAAAAATCAACAAGAAACATTGTTTACCTACCAAGTGTTTAACATCAAAAGTTTTTAATTGTAAAACGACTTGTTGGGATGTAATATGGCAATGAAAGCACTTTGTCTTCTTGATTTTAAACCTTCAGAGCTCATGCCCTGCACTGTTAGGTAACCTACCCTTGCTTATTTTTAGTACCTTTCAACATAGAAATTCATTGAGAAATGAGTTTCCTATCTAATGCTGTTATAATTGAAGACCTTTGGCACTGTCAAATATGATACAAAACGTAATCTAAGCTAAGGACAAACGGCTAAAAATACATACAACATGCAGAGACAGGACTGTCATTACCATTCCAGTACAACTACAGCTACTGGTACTTGTATGATCAACAATGGTCTATACATCGTGGTAATATCCTATACTGTCTTTGCCTAGTACAAATAGCGCTTGTTAAATAACTCAATGCTAAATTAAATGAAATAATGGTCATCATCACTCTCTTGAGTGGCTGGGCATTATTGTTATTGTAATGAAAGTTTGTTTATACTGGAGGGAGTAGTTAGGGAAGCTATTGAAGGCTTTTTCCTAGTTGCGTCACCTACTGCCTGTAAGGAAGTTAGAGATCTGTTAGATCACAGGTTTGGTAATTCATATATCATAGCAAATGCTTTTCGAGATCGTTTGGAGTCATGGCCCATTCGCGCATGAATTTAGTCCCATCCCATCCTTGATTGTGCGGTTGGTCTCCTTATCGGTTTTAATTGCACGAAGGCTTTGGCTTCCGGGAGGGTTGTTTTACCAACATGTAATGGCCCCTTTGCACAGAAGACAGCCCTGGGCTGGGGAATCCTAGGGGTTTATACTTCTCAATGTGACTATTATGATGACATTGGCATAAGTCATACATGTAGGGTGCTTGCTTATGTGGTTACCAAATGTATTCCTAACACTGAGCTTGGTGTAACTATTACCCAAGTACATTTTCCATTTAAAACTACGGTGAAGGAAGTAGTTACCCCAAAAGATATCATAGATATGATTGAAATTGATTTCAATGAAAGTAAGACCAGTAGTTATACCCAGGATGAACTTAAATTTCTTTACATTTTGGAGAAGGGTATCCACCAACTTGAGGATAAACATTTAGAAATGCCTCTTCCGTTTAGAAATGAAAATCCCAAAGTTCCAAATAATAGAGCCCTTGCTCTCACTCGTCTGAACCAACATGAAAGATGTTTCAATCGTGATTCTAAGTATCGGAAAGATTATGTCCAATTTATGGAAGAAATTGTTACGAAGGGTTATGCCGAAAGGGTACCAGAATCAGAGCTTGTGTTGCCTGATGGCCAAGTGAGTTTCATACCTCACCGTGGTGTTTACCACTAAAAGAAAAACAAAATTAGGGTTGTTATTGACTCTAGTGCGAAGTTTAATGGGGCGTCTTTGAATGATCATCTTTTACCAGGCCCCTCTCTTACGAATACTCTCTTAGGGGTCTTGTGTCGTTTTTGCCATGAGTCTATAGCCGTCATGTGTGGCATCGAGAAAATGCTTCATCAGTTCAAGGTAGATAAAAACCACCGTAATTTCTTTCGCTTTTTCTGGTGGGATAATGGGAATATCGTGAAACCGCCTATTGAGTATGGCATGACTGTTCATTTGTTTGGAGCAGCTTCGTCTCCGGGTTGCGCAAATTTTGGGCTTAAGTACCTAGCTTCTAAAAAACTTGTAATGTTAATTTTCATGTGGTTGATGGACTGAAATCTGTTGATAGTGAGGACCAAGCCGTTGATTTAGTGAAACGGGTTAAAGATGTTTGCTCTGAAGGAGGTATTCGTTTGCACAAATTCGTCTCAAATAGTAGTATTGCCATGGAATCACTTGAGATCATGTCGAGAGGGCGCTAGGCATGCACTGGTGCAGTGAAGAAGACCAATTCACATTCCTCATTATCCTCAAAGTTTATCCCTGCACCAGGCTCGGTATTCTTGGCACTGTGAATTCTGTGTACGATCCCATTGGTCTATTAGCACCTGTGACCTTACAAGGGAAGCTGATTCTCCAAGAAATGTATCGAGATCAGCTAGACTGGGATAGTCCCATCCCTGAACATCTCAAATCACGTTGGGAAAAATAGCGAAGTAGTCCGTTTTATTTAGAGAGACACTGCATGTAGCTCGCTGCTTCAAACCCGACAATTTTGGGAACATAGATAAGGTAGAAATTCACCATTTTCCCGACGCAAGCAGTTTGGGTTACGGTCAATGTTCGTATTTATGCATTGTGAATCAGTCTGGAAACGTACATTGCTCACTGATAATGGGCAAGTAGCCCCTCTGAAAATAACGACTATTCCACACTTAGAGCTAACTGCAGCCCTCCTATCGTTTAAGATTAGTAACTTTCTCAAAAATGTATTAGAGTTTGACAATTCGACAGAGGTATTTTGGACGGACAGTAAGGTAGTATTACGCTACATTGCGAACGAAGCAGGCAGGTTTCATGTTTTTGACGCAAATAGGGTCCAACATATTCGCGATTACACAAGTGTTTCCCAATGACGTTATGTCAAGTCGTCGGAAAACCCAGCGGACAAGAGTTCAGGCGGCATGACAGCCGAAGTTAACAAGGGAGTCAACGTGAATTAATGGGTCACAATTTTATAGGAGAGGGAAATTCTCCTTTTACACGAAGAGTCAAATCTAACTATTGACCAACATGACCCAGAGCTTAAAAGGGTTCAAGTGTTTTTTACTCTTAAGCAGAACGATTCGTCAGGTTTCGAATTAGATGGATCTGATGCTTTCTCTAATTGGCTAAAGCTGAAACGAGCAGTTGCATTGTGTTTAAGATTTAAGTCTATTTTGAAGGAGCGAAGAACAAAGGGTCAAATATAGGTCCTGTTGGTTCCGCCAGTTACAAGCCCATCAAAAATGAGGAAGTAGAGAAAGCTGACTGGTGCTATCCTCAAAGTGGTACAAGGAGAGGCATTCGGTAATGAAATTCTTGCCTTGAAGTCATTTGAAAACCCCATAGATCGAAAGGGTATAAAGAAAATAAATGACCGTTTGAAACAATCCAACGCCTTATTTCGGCTTGATCCTTATGTTGATGAGAGTGGCTTTACGTGTAGGTGGTCTGATAAGAACATCTAATTTTCCTGATTGTGTAAAACATCCAGCAATTTTACTGAGAAATTCTCATACATCTTTGTTATTTCTCATTTTCATGATAAGGTTGCCCATTAAGGGCGTAGTACCACCATTGGGTTTTTTTGATTCGTAGCAACCGGTTTTGGTTCATAGGTTGCAACAGTGCAATCTCAGAGCATATTTATAGATGTGACTTTTAAGAGACTCCGTGGTAAATTTGAGAGCCAAACAACGGCCGATATACCTCTTGATAGGATCCAGCCATCTGCTCCATTTACATATGTAGATGTTGACTGATTCTGTCCCTGAGTCGTGAAGGATAAAAGGAAATTAAACGATATAGTGTTTTGTTTACATGTTTAGTTTTAAGTGCGGGCCAAATTGAAATTGCAGTAAGCTTGGGTACAGATTCATTCATGAATGTTCTCCGTCGATTTTTGTCTGTTCGTGGGCCAATACGCCTATTAAGGTCAGATTGTGGTACTATTTTTGTAGGTGCTTGCTCTGGAACAAACCGTGAATTAGCTGAGATTGACCAAAGTCGAATAAGAGATTTTTTGTTATCTCGTGGATGTGATTATGTTGACCATAAGTTAAATCAGGGAGCTGCTACTTGGACAGGAGAAGAAACTTCGACTTTAATTTATGTCAATTCAATTAGTCCTAGACATGCTTGAGGGGATAATCCTGTAAAGATCGACAATTGGACCTAAGACTATTCAGGTCTTTTGTCTGGCACTTACAATTGACACTTCGTACCCTTTGCAACTTCATTCATATCTCCTGCTACCCTAAGAAATGGATTAAATTAAACAATCATTTGATGTCGAGGAGATTGCCGACAGCCAAATAAGAAATTCAGGCTAAAAATTCAAAACGACTGGTTAGTGCTTCGTAAGAATAGATGCTGGTGCTAGGAGTAATGTTAATGCCATATGCAAATGAGCAGACTTAGTGACAAGTCTATACTTTGCAGTTGAATTTTGATCAATTTCCGCATTGTACAGGGTTTATACATATTCGGCGTTTAGCAAGAAATCAAAGCAAAACTTACGTATAAGCGACAAAACGAGCAATTTAATTTTCATTTCAAGCGACTGGCAATGCTGAAGTGATAGGCAAAATTCGGCGATGTCCTCTTCAAAATGTAGCAGACGACATGTACCTATTGTACTTAGTTACTAACACCTTTTAAGCTTATTGAATCTTCAATTAAATACAAAGGGAGAGGGATTAGGGGCGTTAAATAGTTTACGAGTTTGACCTTGGCCGTAAGATCGTCGTCATCAAAGGGATTTGTGAAGTTTCTTCTCCTGTCCAAGTAGTAGCTCCCTGGTTAAATACTCCCACAGCAAGTCACATGGGTGGCGCTTGGGAGCATCATATCAGAATTGTACGTAATATACTGGATGACTTGATGAGACAAAATGGCAGTTACTTTGAGGATAACTCGCTTCTCACGCTAATGTATGAAGCTGCTGCAATAGTCATCAGTAGACCTTTAGCTGAAGAGGCTGTCAACGATCCCTCGTCTCCACCCCCGTTGACCCGAATCAACTTTTCACCATGAAAACTGACTTGTATCTTTTTCCTCCCGGGAATTTTGAAAATTCAGACCTGTACTCAACTAAGAGGTGGAAAAGGGTACAGCATGTCGCTATCCAGTTTTGGAAGCGCTAGAAAGGAGAATATTTACAAAATTTGCAGGTTCGTAGAAAATGGAACCGTCCGCATCCCAATCTAGAGGTCAATGACATTGTCATCATTTGCGACGATGACCTATCGCGAGGGCTTGGTAGGGTAACTGAAGTTTACCCCAGTAAGGATGGGTTAGTTCGTTTTGCAAGGGTTGCCATGGCTACTTCTGCGCTTGACAAACATGGGAAGCCTCTGCGCCCCTTTCTTTTCCAAACGCCTTGTGAACAAACTAGTGTTATTAATGAAGGGAAGCAATTAAATTTTTAACAAATTCCAAACGGGGGGTTTAATGCACCTAATTTCCTAGAGTGTGTGAGTGTTCTACATGTATTTGTTCATTCTATGTGTTATTGTAATGTGTGCAAGAATTGATTCAACTATCGATTTTGTAAATGCGTAGTGCGTGAAATGCGATGTTGTAGGGTACGTCTTATTTGAGTATTGTGCGTTAATATCTGAACTGAATTGCGAAATTTGAAATATGAATTATAGAAAATTTAATGTAAATTTTGCGGATCCATGTAATGAAAGTTTGTTAAGTATCGACTACCGTAGTTTTCTACATTTCAATCATGCGTCAAACAGTAGTCAAAAGACAATAGGTAATCTACCTGGCTATCGTCTAAGCCAAGCCCTTTTTGAACAAGAACTAAATGCGAACCATAACAGTAAGAGTATACAGTGCGACGAGAAGGCGAAATGCGTTTATAGTGTGTCAATTAAGGTAAGAGTATCTTGACTTTACATTTACTTAATTGAGCTGTATTTTTGATATTCTGTTTTTGTATTTGTGTAGTTTATATCATTTGTGTAGAGATTTCTCTATTTTTGTATGTGCAAGTAGGTAAAGGATTACCCTTCTATCATTTCGATTGTTGCATACTTGTCATTTGGTTATTTGATTGTATGTTAATGAATCTGTGCCTTTGTATTTTGTATATAGCTTTCAGGGAACGACAATATTGCGATTCATCTGTACCATGCGAAATAAGTTCCTGTAAAAAAACAAACGACCTTCTCTCTGAGCGTTTTCTCTTTACTTGCGTAACTCTGCAGCAACAGTTTTCTGTTCCCAAAATCATCATCATCATCATCATCATCATCATCATCATCATCATCATCATCATCATCATCATCATCATCATCATCATCA
>WURT03000002.1:1775934-1787021 GCA_009936505.3 Holothuria glaberrima | reverse complement strand
TTATGACAAAGTGTCCCAACAGTTTTGTCCAAGATTGTCTGAGAATTTCGAGTAATTTCGAGAAGTTAGAAGTACTCACGGCACACAGTAGAAAGTGTTTTTTGCGCTGGGTTGATTTGCAAAAAGGTGGTGTTATTTCTATGGATAAGAGGACAGTAACAGAGAATAATCAGCATATTCTGAGTTTCATATTGAAGTTCTTTTTTTTATTGAGGTTGAAAGCATTGAAGAGGCAGCTAAATAAGTTCAAAGCGCTCTCTCATTTAGGAAGCTATTTTCAACAGTGCCGTATTTTGGGCTCACATTGTCTGAACAGTTACCAAATAGAAAGAAATATGCAGCAGAGTACGTGTTAATTAATTTATTTATTTAAATTTATTTAAATTTATTCAAAATAGTGACTGCTGCCACTATTGTTTATCCTGTCTATTAATTCTTATTAAAGTTATTTACCAGAAATAACTTAGCAAGTATTCATTACACCTTAGCGCAGTAACTTTCATTTGAGTAACCTAAACTGTACAGAAAATATGCCATGTATGCTAACTTGACGAGACCGGCAGTGCAGGCTAAGTTATCCAAACGGTCTACCATTCTGTACAGAAAATATGCCATACATGCTAACTTGACGAGACCGGCAGTGCAGGCTAAGTTATCCAAACGGTCTACCATTTGTTTTTAGCAAAAATTTAGAAGCAAAACGTAAAGAAATTGCTTCGGTTAAAAGAGGGCATAATAGACACGTTATCACCTTCATATAACATGAAAGATGCAATCACAGACGTCGAATTGGCTTCAAAATATGTCTAAAATCAGCCCTTACGATCTACCATCGTTATTAGGAAAAGCTTGGCTTGTAGTTCGGACTTTTAACATTTCATGGTAATCGTGGAGCTCTTTCAGTTAAAATCTCGTTTTCCTATCACCAAAATAGAAGTAAGACTCTTCTATCCATGGATGAAATTATTTTGTCATCCTCCTTTTAATTTGCTAAAAATGCAACGCTATGGCTGCCATTGACGTTGTTATGGTACGTAAACATTTTTGCCTGGCATTCCCTTCGAATACCTTTAACAGTCTGTACATAATAACCACCCGAACCAACAATAATCAATATAAACAAATTAACAAAACAACACGTAAAAACAACTTTAAATTCTACTTTCATTAAATAATAATAATGGCCAGTTTAAGCCTTAAATCCTCAGACCTATAAGCAGGGCCGGACTAAGCGTGTGGGGGCCCGGGGCACGCAATTGTACGGGGGCCCTGTAGTACAGCTTAGGAACACTTGACACAGAACTTGAACACCCAAGGTATATATATATATATATATATAGGTATATATATATATATATTTGTCATAATGAGAGGAAGAATTAGAACCCTATTGTTTTGGAGGAGGTCAAAAGTCATTTGAGGTCACCGGAGGTTAAACAGCGAAAACCTTATAAATGGCTTGTAAACATGATATCTCAAGATAGTACCGACACTTTTCGTTTGTGGTTTATCAATTTTTCATATTAAGAGAAAGAACCCTGTTGTTTTTGGTGGAGGTCAAAGGTCATTTGAGGTCACCAGAGGTGAAAAAGCGAAAACCTTGTAAACACGATATCTCAAGATAGCAATGACTGACACGTTTCATATTTGGTATATAGATTTGTCATGTTCAGAGAAAGAACCCTATTGTTTTTGGTGTAGGTCAAAGATCAATTGAGGTCACCAGAGGTTAAACTGCAAAACCTTGTAAATGGCTTGTAAACAGGATATCTAAAGACAGCAATAACCGACACTTTTCGTATTTGATATATAGATTTGTCATGTTGAGAGGGAGAGCTTTATTGTTTTGGTGGAGGTCAAAGGTCATTTGACGGCACAGGAGGTTAAAACTGCAAAATCTTTGTAAATGGCTTGAAAACATGATATCTCAAAATAGCAATGATCAACACTTTTCATAGTTAGTTTATAGATTTTCCATGTTTAGAGGAAGAGCCCTATTGTTTTGGTGTAGGTCAAAGGTCATTTGAGGGCACCGGAGGTAAAACTGCGAAATCTTTGTAAATGGCTTGTAAACATGATATATCAAGATAACAATGCTAGCACTTTCCATATTTGGTATATAGATTTTTCGTTGAGAAATGGACCCTGTTGTTTTTGGTGGAGGTCAAAAGTCATTTGAGTACACCAGAGGAGAAAAACTGAAAACCTTGTAAACATGATTTCTCAAGATAGCAATGACCAACACTTTTCATATTTGGTATATAGATTTGTCATGTTTAGAAAAAGAACCTATTTTTGGTGGAGGTCAAAGGTCATTTGAGGCTACCAGAGGTGAAAAACCGAAACCTTGTAAACACGATATCTCAAGATAGTAATGACTGATACTTTTCAAATTTGGTACATAGATTTGTCATGTTAAGAGAAAGAATCCTATTTTTGTGGAGGTCAAAGGTTATTGGAGGTCACTGGAGGTTTAAACTGCGAAAACATTAGAAATGACTTTTAAACACGATATCTCAAGATAGCAATGACTGACACTTTTTACATTTGGTATTTACATTTGTCACGGTGAGTAGAAGAACCTTATTGTTTTTGGTGGAGGGCAAAGGTCATCTGGGGTCATCAGAGGTTGAAAAGCAAATTTTCTCAAGAATTCCCAAGAAAATTCCAACATTTTCTATGGCAAGGAATCACAAGGCCTTTGGGCATTCTAGTATCCTTGAATTTGTTTACTTGAAAGATGCTTCTTAGTGAAATAAAGATCTGTAGAATAAGAACCTGTTTCAAAATAAATGTGGAAGGTTGTATGGGAGCCAGTTCTTATGTATTAAACTTAAATGTAATAGTATCCATATTGCCACTGTTACACTTCATACCTGGTCCGAACTGTCTGACACCTGCTACCATTTTTCTGTCTGTTGAATTTAAAATGCGAGCAAAAATCATATCTAAATTTGTTAATTTCTACTAACAGTGTGTGCGCAAAATAATCACATTTCGTAGCTCGGTACTGTCTTATGGATCAATGTGAAAAATGTGAAAAATATCAATAACTTTACTACGTTATATCACCGAGCTGGAAGATGTAATACAACTTATTTACAAAAGCGGTAAAGTAGCTGGAATTGGATTAGAAATCTTGAAAAATACCGTACTTACCTCCATAGGTTTACTTGGAATAGAATAAAAATACTCTTACATTCTGACTACATTCTGACTGTATCAATTCTTGGCTTCTTGGTAGATCTCAGAGGGTTGTTATCAATGGTAACTTCTCATCTTGGAAAGAAGTCACAAGTGGAGAGCCACAGGGGTCTGTTCTTGGCCCAATTCTTTTCTTAGTTTTCATCAATGATATTGATAGGTCTCTGACATCTAGTTTAAGTTTGCTGATGACATTAATCTCTATAGGAAAGTAAATGACGAGAAGGATGCCTCGCTGTTACAAAAGGACGTAGGTAGGTTATTTACATGGTCTCAGACCTGGCAACTGTCTTTTAATGCTGATCAATGCAAAGTTCTTCACTCTGGATCTTAAAATTTGAGTTATAATTACACCATGGCTGGTAGTATTTTGAGTAATGTGAATTCATAAAAGGACCTTGGTGTTGTCATTACAAGTGATCTGAAGCCTTCTGGGCAGTGTGCAGCTGCTGCTGCTAGGGCACCTGGGTGTTGGATTGATAAAGAGGAATTTCAGTAATTGTAGTGAAGATATTGTGTTGAATTTGTATAGGCAGTTGGTTAGGCCACATCTTGATTATGCTGTTCAGGCTTGGAATCCTTTCTATGAAAAGGACAAGTTTCTTTTAGAACAAGTTTAGAGGATAGCCACTCGGTTTATTCCCAAAGTGCGTAATCTCCCTTGTCGTGATAGGCTCAAATGCCTGGGACTTACTACTCTAGAGTTAAGAAGGATAAGGGGGGGGGGGGATATGCTGCAGATTTTCAAATTTCTTTCTGGTAGGAATTCTCTGTCTAATTGTAACTACTTAGAGGTTTGTGCTAATTCCCGTGTTCGAGACCATTGTATGAAGCAAAGCATTTCTCTCCAGGCTTGACATCAGAAAGTTCAGCTTCTCTCATAGAGTTGTCAATGAGTGGAACAATCTGCCTGAGTGGATTGTTAATTCCACTTCTGTCAATTGCTTCAAGATAAACATTGACAAGTTTTATTGTAACTGTGGCAGAATCTGATTATGATATGTGGGTTTTGTTGGGTATTTGGTTTTGTTTGTGTTTTGTTTGGCGTCTGATTTTCACAGGACATCTTATGGGTCTTTGGCCCTCCTTTGTCCTTAACCTTGTTGTGTTATGTTATTCAGGGCTGTACAATGCGACCAAAATGGTATGTCCATGTGACCACTGAATTTGATTCAGTGGCCGATGGTGAGTAATGTTTTGTACTTTTGGTCGCTTGAAAATAATCATTAGAGACTCAATTCTCATATTCAGCACTAAAGAATAGTGATTACCAATATAATTTCAGACTGCATGAGATACAGAGATACTGCGCGCCGTCTGTTACGAGCTACCCAATTGGTGTTACCAAAGTGGTTGGTAAAGATTGCTAATTGTTTTGTTTTGTGCAAAAGATACTGTTTACATATTCCAGGTAATGTTTACCAAGTGTTTAAGAAAACTGACTATTTTACAGATTAATGCAGTAAATATTACAAAAGTACGGTGTAAGTGCATGAAGTAGCGCGGCCAACTTAGTCAAGCAAAGTGCTCGTGCTGTAAGCTGGCTTAAATGTTGCCGAAAAACGTAGTTTCATCTCCAAAATGGATGCACCGAAGTGGAGAGGAATGCTTAACAAATGGGGTCTCGATATAAAGCTGATATTAAATTTTGGAGGTATTTGTTCTTTCTCCATTTTCCAGCATTTTATATTCATAACTGCTAGCCCCAAGCGAGGATCACTGAGAAGTTAAAACAGCTTAGGCTAGGCCTAGCCTATGCCTAGGCCTATAGGTCTAGGCCTAGGCTGTATATATTTCTCAACTAGGCTTAGGCCTAAGCTTAATTAACACTGTGAATGTGGTGGACTAGGCCTTTAGCAAACTGGCCACGGGGTGAAACGACCATTAACTTTACTGGGGGCAACAGCGATAAGAGGATGTTAGATCGTCCAGCCTCCCCCTCAAAAAAGTTCCAAAATTGATGTTGACTTTTGTTATAGGATTTTATCCTGAATATTTTTTAAGTTCGTATTGGTCATGATGGGTTGCTTCGACTGGTTTGACAGGGCAGTGCACCTGCTTTGACTAGACCCAACCTGCTGTCCTCCTCCTGTAGTTACATTTTTAAATAGCTCAGGCCAATTCTGACCACTTCTATTGTTTTAACCCCAGGAATGGTGGGTATAACCTATGCAGAATTTTCAAAAATGCCAATTTATCCCCTTTTGACTTTGTACGGTAGCCTACATGAATCAAGAAGTTAGAACACGTCTTGTATATATCCGTTTATTTATCAGTCAAAGAAAAGTATATTGGCCTAGGCCTACATGCTGATTTGACCAAAAAATTTGAATCAAGTGCTTAAGTATTTTGGATGAAATAAACAGGTTTATTTTGAGGAGATACTTCAATATCTCATTGGAGAAGAACATAATATTGGGTAAGTTCAAAGTTCTACAGTGTTTGAACTTAGACCCAGACCTGACTATCACCATCCCGTCCATCTGACCTTACTAATTACTAATGTAGCCTGGTCATACAAATGTACAGTAACTGTTCTACAGGTACCCATGCAGTGACAATACACATAGGCTTAGGAAGTGGGGCTGGGGGATATATGCTTTAGTAAAAAATGTGGTGGGGTAGAAGTATGCTTCGCCCCCCCCCCATCTTAGGACGAAATCCTTTTATGTTTGCTGTGTGAAAAAGTCCAACATTTGCAGTAATTTTTCTTAAAATTTGCCCGACAATTTGCACCAAATTGCATCTAAGGGTCCTCAAGTATTTGAAAATTTCCCAAAGGGGTGCCGGACAACCCTTCCCTGTAGACCCCTCCCCGGGAGCACACGGGTCCAAAACAATGTTCAACCCCCAGTATTGAACAACTTCCTGGGCTATGACGTTCAGTATATTTGTAACGCATGTAACATTAAATTATAGAACTGCTCTAAATGCATTATACTGTGCATATCGTATATGATCAGAAGAAAGGTGGGCGCAATTAATAGGCCTATTTTAAATGATATTTGCTTATTTCTCACAACACCTGTTTAAGAACCTAGCTTAGAATATAAAGGCAAGGTAGCATTTTGAAAGAGAGAGATAGTAATAAACTGAAGTATATACTGAAATTTGTAGTTACTGTAATTCTGGGCTGTCAACTTTTAGTGACTGATGAGAGTGTGATTCGCTGGGAGACTACTGACGCGGAGGGCGACCATCGGTTCGCGTGGAGTGTCCCGCCAGGGGGACTTTTTGCCAAAAATACCCCTAGATTGCAGGAAATGGCACTTCCCTTGCCTCATTACTGCATGCTTAGAATTACCAGCTTTCAGATGTTTCATTTTCCTGGAAATTTTTAAGGAGACATTTTGTTCATATTATAAATAGGCCTACAAAAAATTGGAAATTCGGAGGCCTACCGGTATGTATTGCTGACAGCCTAAAATCGATATCCTGATAATGCAGGTGGAACGAAACCCAATGAACAGTGGTGCCGCCAGAGGTTGGTGATTGGCGGCACAATAGAAGATGGTGCTTCAAGCCCACCCAAGATACATCTATCCAGAAGACCGGTGTAAATTGTGCATATTCGGAATCGAGGGTAGTTTGCACCCGGAGCGAATCCTTTCTTTTTCAACTTGTGAAGGTAATGTCCCCGTCCTTCCCTTTGAGAATTTTTTTTTAATTTAAGACGGCTTAGATGCAAAATTGTGCTATCTTTGACAAATTTCCGAACTGATCATATATTGGAAAACTTTCACAATTTAGTAATTCTTACTTTTGGTTGACTTTAAAGGAAAGGTGGCCGACTGCATGGTCAAGTGGTTAGAGCATCCGAATTGCAGTCGGAAGGTCAAGGGTTCGAATCCTGGCCGGGTCATAACAAAGACTTTAAAAATGGAAGCTACTGCCTCTGTGCTTGGTGCTCAGCGTAAGCAATTGAGTACGGAAAACAAGCCAGTGAGCCACAACTGGAAATGGCCGGCTCGACTTAAACCATTTGGTTAGAAACTGAGCCGTAAAACCTCATCTATCTGTAACGGAAAGGTGTGTTGTTTAAGTGAAGGGGTAACATCTCCTCCCCTTGAAAAATTCTTGTTTATGTAAGGTGGCTTAGATGCAAAATGCAGGTATCTTAGGTAAATCTTTCAATTAATTACATGCATAAAAATTACCATTATCATTATTGATTCCTTGCCGTAGGCTAAGGAATCTATGCGATGGTGATGTGCGTGTGTATGTGGTTATCTGCATACACAAATTTTCTTTCTTTCTCGTCTTTTTTCATCAAGATCTCGTTTGTACGAATGAACAGGGTTAATCAACGCTGGACCGTGTATTAAATAGAGGATAATGCGCTCCGGGGCCAATGCTATCGCTAGATGCACTCGGGCTGCGCCGTCGTGCATCGCTTGCATTAACCCCCGGTCGTGCATTATCCTCTACTTAATGCAAGGTCCAGCGTTGATTAACCCTTTAGAAGTGCATGTTTAATACACAGCCTGTGCTTCAGCCTATAGTGAAAATTAACGTTGCAGCTCTGTGAGCAGTGCAAATGTACATCGTGCAAATGCGAGATTTCGTAGCTAGGGTGTTGCCATGGATCATAACACCTCGAGTTACGTTACCAACTGTCCAGTAACTTTTTGTCCTCGTTTGTTGTTGAAGTCTTTAAAGAAAAACACTTTTTCCCCACACATCGTTGCTATATATCGTGATTTATGAATATTTTCATTGAATTAATTTTGTTTAATAGTACTTTGTTAATTGCACAAGAACATTGTTTTGAATGGTTGTGATCACGTCTCATCTTTCTTCGGGGTTTTGACTTCAATAAAAATGTGGTTATCTGCAAACACAAATTTTCTTTCTTTCTCGTGTTTTTTCATCAAAATCTTTTTATCAGAATCTATCGCTAGATGCACTCGGGCTGCGCCCTTGGGGAACCCCTTGCATTAACCCCCGATCGTGCTTTATCCTCTATTTAATGTACGGTCCAGCGTAACCCTTCATTAATGTTTAAACTGTAAAGCAGGCATTCCCTGCTATGTGACCCATACTCGTGTATAGATAAGTAATCAAAATATCTTTCTTATGTCCATCTAAAAGCTACTGAAAGAATTAGGTAAACTTTGTAAACATATTTTAATATATACTTCAGCAATTTCCTTTCAAACGTTTCGTGTAAAAAGTTACTGAACTGAAATAAGTAAAATTTACCATGCATGTTTTACATAATATGCAACAATTTTTGCATAACTTTTATGGAAATGTTTACTAGACGGCAGTTAAGTAACTTTTACATAAAAGTTCTGGAGTTCCTATTTTATAAGAGAATTTAGTCAAATTTTACTTAACCTGTGGAAAAATTTCTGCGAGTGTACATTTGATGCATTGTAATACTGTGAGTGCCGTAGAGAAGACAAAGTTTCCAGTTGTTGAGGTAATTCTATGTTAATCATATTACAGTGTATATGTTTGGTTCAAACGCTATATCGGCATATTCTGGGGGTAAGGTGAGGTGGGGGTAGTTGATTTTCGGGGTGGGTCGGTTACTTAACACTTACATAAAAAACATCTGTTTTCCTGTCAAAAGTGTTCCACTTCATGCGTAGTCTGGCAGCTGCATGGCGATGGTAATCAGCAAGAAAAGGACGTAATGGGTTTGTGGTCTTAACCAGCGAAGTAGTGAGCTACATTCAAACAGAATGCTCTACACTGGAAAAATACCTTTCAGCCTTAACTTAGGGACCTCTCAAATTCCTAATTTCTTCGCGGGCCCGTAGTTGGCAGTAGTAATTCAAGTTATACCGTACTCTTCCTGTTCTGTGTGTCAGTAAAGTTACGCTTGTCTTCAGCTATCTAATACAGTTCTGTACAGTAGGCGTGGTGAAGTGGAGTGTCACAATTTTCACTTGGCACGAAGGCAAAGATAAAGGCGCCCCAAACTGTTATGCCATCGATGCTTTTCGATTGGCAACACGCAGAGCTATTATGGATTGATTTGACAACCGCGCGCCGTGAACATTTGCTTCCAATGCGCAGCCTGATGGGCGATAGAAGCGGCCTCTTGCCTGGAGTTTAAAGGTCGCCTTCTTTCCCGAAACCAGTAATTCCAGTTTGTCATGTGGTTGACCTCAAAATATTTATTTCAACCACGTACATGTATGTGGTGATGAAAAGTGTGGAAAATATGTAAAAAAATTATAAAATAAAAACTTTACCACCAAAGTGTGTTTGTTGCTTACTTTATCCTTTAAAATTTCAACACAATTCTCTTTTTAATCCAGTCAACGTAACTTCAACAAGATATTGTTTACAGGCAGATAAGTCGAAAAGGAAAGAAGGGGCAAGGGAGGGGCAGTCAACTTTGGAATAACTGCACGTTAAATGGAGAACATGTTTTGGTATTTTAAGGCAGTGGTTGTAATGATTTAATATTTGTGGGTTCATGATCAACAAGTGGATGACACTACCTCCTGCTCACTCTCCCTTTTCACAGAATTGTTCTTGAGTTCTTCCACGCAACCCGTTATTTGTTACCAGAAAGTTGTCATCTCCGTACCCACATATCTGTTCCTTCTTGAGCCCATTCCAGATGCAAACTCACGAGGAGGGACATAGTATGAAGGATGGGCCCTGAAAGCATGTGTAGTATAATGCCCTACTTGAAATTTGCATTATCTTTCCTACTTTCCTGCAGGAGGAATTTCTCAAAAGAAACTCTGGCAGCATTTGTTGTAATTCTGACCCGAGAGGCGTGGTTTCATGTGAGAGATTGCTTAATGCTTGTTAAACTAAATTATGAATTAGTAAAGGTCTCACTTGACCTGCCCATTAGATTTTACGAATCTCTTAGGGTGGCTGCTATTCACTATCATATAATGTTAGTTATATCCAAAGTGTCATCAGTGAAAGTGAATATTGGTCTAAGAAGTTAAGACGTGTAAATATTTGACCTCCGGTAAACCCTGCTCAGAGGTGAACATAAAATACAGATGTCTCATTTACATATCACTAGAATAGAATGTCTAACAGCCGTAATGAATGAGAGCTCACCCAGCCGTGCATAAAAGACCCTGGGTGTAGCCGGAATTTCTATGTGCAATACAGATCACTTTCGTACCTCAGCTTGATCACTTCGAGTCATCTTTTATCCTCTCCGTTTTCCGTCTAATTTTTAAGTATACGCCGGCCACGCTACTACACTGGTTTTTCTTGAACTCAATAACCCAGTGTCGGAGCGTTCATATAGTCAGGGGATACCCCCCTCCGACGGACTCACATCGCCTGCCGGCTCTCTTTTTAGGTTTTCACCGTATTGTGGCATAAGGTATCTATCTTTAAAGCGCCCCTACACGTCATTCTCGCCCCTCTGAACGAATTCTCTAGCTCCGCCACTGTAATAACCCCTTGAGGAAATAACAAGTTTTCGTTGTAGTTGCGTTAACAGACATTTTCTCGTATCATAAAAGTCTTGTCACACACTGTTTAATGCACTTTGAGATAGCCTAATTATTGTTTTTCGCTAGGAACATTTCATACTTTACATAGGCTTGAAATTGTCAAGACAATTTCGTTATCTTTACAACCGTGTATTTCATCGTAGATAACAAATGTCTTACATCTTTTTAGAATTACTAACTTTCCAAAGTCTTAAAGTAGCATGCTAAACAGGAGCCGGGGGGGGGGGGGGGCGGGGAAGGATACCTTACCCAACTCATTAGGGGGGATGAAATTATATTCGACTTCTCATAACACTTCACAGCACATCATATGGGATTTTTGATACAAATTGTGTGTGACATTGAGCACTTAAACATAATCGGTAATATAGTTAGCAAAAAGTTTTGACCACATTTAGTTCTGTTGCACGTGTGAATATTTATGTATATATATAC
>WURT03000002.1:1761127-1773879 GCA_009936505.3 Holothuria glaberrima | reverse complement strand
GACTATGTAATTGAAATGTAACCTAATTATTTCGTGACGTCACATCGACAGAAAGCTTTTATCGGACTACGCGTGTCGGACTGGCTAGTTTGACGGCCAATGGCATGGACGGTGAGATCAAATCGGAAGTGTGATGACGTCACGTGAAAAACCTCTATTGTATTCACGCAAACCTCCCAAGCGACGAAAGTCTTTCAATATCTCTTAATAGTGTTATGGGTACAACCGGACAAATACTGGCCATGATCATGATTGTGGCTACATCCTCTCATGGCTCATCGTCCTTTCGAGTCACTGTCAGCAATAGGCGTAAACCATAAAAAGAGAATACTTACGACGCAACTGTCAAAATGTAGAAATTTTCTTAACTTGTTTGATTTCTTTTATCTTCTTCTATCGTCGATGTAAAAATGCGACATTACAAGATCTGAATTTTGACGTCTGCAACCCTTCAATGATGATACTCAAACTGTTCACCTTTCACTACCACATTGCCGTTAAAACGATTGACTGCGAGTTCTGATCTAAATCGGTGGGGTACTTTCTTTTATCATAATGGGCATACTTGTTAAAACCTTATACCCCATCACATAGGCCTAATACTAGTTCCAAGTTCGTGAAAATGTCGAACGGGCTCCAACTGTGTAAGAAAGGAGTGGACGCAGTAGCAACTATTTACTGTCTGTTTACGAGCTTCATGGGTGGGTTCGGACGGGGAGGATGCTCTAGAACTTTGAGCCTGTTCAAAATGTTATTCCGTCCATCCCGTTCTGCAATTGGACGGATTGACAACGTACTTAAAACGAGATAGACGTACCACGAACCTATCAGGAACATGTTACGATGTGGTGCAGTCGGACATATATTTCATCACGTGCCATGCACACCGACCGGATCTGTTTGTAGCTCGGTTCATCTCGTTCGGCGCCACGGACTCAGTTCGAACTAGCACATTGTATTTAACGCCAAACTGCACATTCTGCATGCCGTGATCGCAGCCCGTTCTAGTAACTTTTTTTTTTTTAGAAAGATGTAGAACAAGATAGAGCTACGTTGGTGTGATGCTACCATTAACAACTAGACAGTCCTGTACTTGCAGGCAGGTACGTATCACATCATCCTTTTTAATCCCTATTTGGAAAATGTCTGTTACAACATGTTATCTGTATCACCGTAATTCATCCGATGCCTCACAATGGCTCATAGCTTTGTAAAATTCAATAACAAAAACCGGGTATTCTACTTCAGGCCCTTACGCAGGATTTTTCAAGAGGGATTTCGAATAGACCGTGTCACAGGACGTCATGTTTTGCTTACGCGGTCATTTTGAAGGCTGACGTGGAACAAACATGTTTTGTTCACTACCTCACTGCACTACACTACAGTTTTATACTTACACCGTTTATACAGGGTAGATTTTACTCGCACCTATGACGTCACTGCCTGACTTCGACTGATTTACCATTTGACTACGTATAAATGTTTATCTGTGCTTTGCGTATACATGGTGGAAATGAGGGAAATTTTGCGTTGGCGAAATGGTCTAAGTTTTGAATCCTCATCTGCAGAGAAATGCAAGTCGTTTGTCATTGGTTGACAAAACCAAGAATATCATAATCCCATCCCAGTTAGCTCAATCGGCGAAAATTTGCATATGCCTGGAAAGCAGGTGAAACTCTTCCTAGTAATTCATCCCCTTCAAACAGATGCGAGAGTAGCTGGTCCTTTCATGTGACGCTTTTAAGTTTAGAGGTGGGGTTGTGGTTTGAAAAAAAAGAAAGATGAAATGTCCCTAAATTTTGAATTACAAAATACAATTTTTCACTACAAAAGTTTCATGCAGACTCTGCGCATACTCTTTCAATTTCCAAACGATATCTAATAAGAGGACAATGCTGAATGAATCCTCTAAATCCTGCGATTTTCATGAAATACAGCTCCAATAAGTACAACACTGTGTTCTTCCCTAAACACGCGTTAACCAAAAAGAATCAACCCAATTCTGACACCCCTTTCCATTGAATAATGCTAATATTTTTATGAAGGTATGTTTTAAGCATAGCAATCAGGCGCGGCGCGGTTCTAGACCGAGATTTTGGGGGGGGGGGTGGGGAGGTTAAACGAAAGAAAAAAAATTCTCTGAAATATATAAATTGGTAATGCCACGCTGAAATCAATTATAATAAAAACTGTACCACAACATACATGTAATGTATATACCGGCATATATTTTTTAATTCGGAAGAATGTATACACGTTACTGAGATATACGAGCAACCGGACCTGTTCACAGTGATGGGAGTAACGATTCGGCCTATAGATTTGACTAAAAAGGACTGCTAGTATAACTTGACAAGATCAGCGACGAAATGACTCGTTTTTAACTTCCATCAGATGATTAAGTGATTTACATGTATGTACATACTATCATTGATGTTACTTATCTGACCCAAATTATTTCCATGTTTTAAAATCATGAACCTATGTGATTTCGAGACTCAGACGACAGTTTCCCCTGACAAACTCATCCACGACGGATTGCGACATCTCTCACCAGCACATAGATGAGCCGACCGATTAGGACTGTACATTTGACTAATGGACATAGGCATACGAGTCCCTTCCAGCTGTCCAGTTTGTGGGCAGAAATTTTTTTTGCCCGAATCTCAAAAAGTTGCCCGACTTTCGCTGCAGTTCAGGTAAGGTTACCATATTTATTTTCTGGGAAGGAGAACATAGATCGCCGTCCTGGGGGATCCCCCACCCCTTTGGAAATTTTTCGGTTTTCAAGGTTGACTAGATGCAAAATGGTGCAATATTTGTTGCTTTAACCAGAGTTTCTTTAACTTGAATGAAGTATGTTTTGGCTAAAATTCCGACCGGCGCTCATGTCACCCTACCAAATATTTGACGTCATGATGATGGGATTCCCAGAAAGGGTAACACATATAATTGGTGTGTCTATGTTAACGGTGAATTGGTGCACAGGTCTGCCATACCTTCTGTAGTACGTGTCTCCCCAGTCTCGGAACACGCGGCTGTCAGACCGTGCTGTCCGGTAACGAAGGTAATAGACGCCGTACTCGTTGTACAACAGTAGGTAGGCCTAGGCCCGCGCGATGCATTTTGCGGTCGCTGTAATAAGTGAATGTTTGAACAGCCAAGGAGCAACAGGAGCGAGCTCCAACTTTCTAAAAGTATTTTTCCTGTAAAAGGAGCTCACTGTGAGTATGGAGTAATTGCTTGGCAACTAAGTCAGCTGCTGTACCAGACCAACAGAATGTAACCTTTTGGGACTGATTTTATCGAATACTTTCGTGAATATCTGATGACTTTCATATTGAAGGAGCCGGAAAGCCTTGCTCAACAGACGAATAGCCTAACGAACGAATAACCTATACTTACCAGAGTGCAAATAGTACGTGGCATACTACCCAAGTCTACGAACAGTAGGCTTACACCTTCAACGAATTCCCAGGCAGATGCGTGGATTACTTAGAATGGCCGGGGACAGTAAGAGCGATAACAAAGGCAAATGGCCTGCTTCAGGTACAAGACAAAACAAGCAGACAATAGCTGAAGTAGCGTCCTTAGTTACCACCGATCTCTTCGAAAGTGACCAGTTTAAATCCCTCGTACAACTTTGTGTTACAAAAGCTATCGAGTGCAAATTCAACAGCCTCATCGAGCAAATAGACCGACAAGAAGCTAGAATTTTTGAACTGGAAAATAAACTTGAAGAAACACAGAGGGAATCCATGAAGATGAAAGAAGACCACACGAAGCTTGAAAAGTTACAGAACTCAAATTCAGCGGCTCTCAACAACCTTGAGCAGTATACGCAGAGAAACAGCATTCGTGTTTGTGGTATCGAAGATGTCCAAGAAGAGAACACCACTGAAATCATTCAGAAACTAGCCTCAGAAAAATTATCTGTCAATATTTCATATTATCAAATGATAGGTCTCACCGTGTCGGCCGTCAGAGTGAGGGTGTGAAAAGGGCGATTCTCGTCAAGTTTACCTCGTACCTAAGTAAGCAAAAATTAAGGGCACTAAGGGCAAGAAGGAAGCTAAAATCGACGGGCATTGTTATTAAGGAGGACTTAACATAAGAAAATGCAAAATTACTGAAGAGAACGCAAGGACACGAGAAAGTCACCAACAGGTGGACTATGGACGGTGGGATTATAGCCCTCGTGAAATCAAATGATGGTCATGAAAGGAGAGTCAATGTGAACAGCTATTCAGATTTAATGAAATTATAATGAACGATATAGTTTCTCTTTAATTGTAAGTATTTCATATTTTAATTGAAAGTGGTCTGATTCATTAGTCTTGCTCACTTACAGTAGCTAATTGTTATAAGCCTTTCTGATGCTTTCTTTTGAGGTAAAATTATCTTTTTTTATGTTTTTGTTATGTTTCTGTCTTCTTCTATGACACCGAGTGTATGTTATCTGCTATTGAATTGTTTGTTTATATACTTTGGGTCTATTCTTTATACCTGGCATTCAACTTGAACATAGTTGCTTTATGCATAGTGTATTATGAGTGATTCCCCTAGTAACTTCGACAGTGCTTTTGATAACTGCCTCTACCATACTGTAAGTAGCTTTTGTGATATCCCGTGCTCTGACAACAATACTTCCTTGCTTCATATAAACATCAGAAGTCTTGGGAAAACTATGATTCTTTAGTCAACTTTATACATTCTATCAATCGTTACCCTTTACCCTCTTTACAATTACCGAAACCTGGTTGAGCAATCACTCTCCGCTAGAAACTTTGCAAATTGATGGCTACAAACTCATTTGTAAGAACAGACCTGACAAACGAGGGGGTGGTGTTGCTACTTATGCCAGAGAAACTTTAAAAATAAAGATTCGACCTGACTTAAGTACTTTTAATGATGTTTATGCTGAATCTCTTTTTATTGAACTTGAAAGTATTACTTGCCGAAATACCATAGTTGGCGTTGTCTACAGACCGCCTGGTGGTCAAACGAATGTTTTTGGTGATCAATTAAATGTTTGCTTGGAAAGAATAAATAGTGAAAATAAGAAAATTTTTCTTGCAGGAGATTTCAACATTGACCTTCTAAAAGCTCCTGATTCTAATGAAATCCAGTACTTTCTCAACACATTAGCAATGTATTCTTTCCATCCTTTAATTGACAAACCGACAAGGACCACGAGCTCTACGTCTACCATAATTGACAATATATTTGCTAATAATATGTATAGAGTTAAGGAAAGTGGTATCCTGGTTGATGATTTATCTGACCATTATCCAATTTTTTGCATCTTAAATAATACAACTGCGAAGGAACCAGCTCGTCCTATTTTTAGGAACGATACTAGCCGTAGAAATGTTAATCATATGGTGGATGAATTGAGTAAAATTGACTGATCGATTGTAAGCTATGATCAAGACGTACATTCATCATATAGAAGTTTCTGCAATTTTTTGACTCAGACATTCAGTAAATGTTGTCCTCTGACCAAAGTAAAACCAAAAATCAATCTCCAGAAATCTCCTTGGATGGCTAAAGGGATATTAAATTCAGTTAAGCGTAAGAACAAACTGTATACTAGCTACAAGCAAAATCCTACTGCAGCTAGAAAATTACATTATGTTACGTACAAAAATGTACTGACTAAAACAATTATAAATGCAAAAAAGATGCATTACTGTAATTTAATCCAAGGATCTAAAAGGGATACTACTCGATTGTGGAAGACAATCAACAATCTTCTTAGCAAAAATAATACAAAAGAGTGTAGTAAAGTGTACGAGGGTGCCGATGGGCTGGTTACAAATGAAAAGGATATTGCCTATTGTTTTAACAATTATTTTTCTTCTGTTGCGAAGAGTCTAGCTGACAACTTACCTGCCGGCAAAAGTTCCCCTCTAGGATATATGGATGCTAATGTCATAAATTCCTTTGTGTTGTTTCCCACCGATGTGCATGATGTAAAGTCAGTTATTCTCAAACTTAAGAGTGGAAAAAGTTCTGGGTACGACAATATTACAAATGATATTCTTAAGATTGCGGTACACATTTCTCAATGCCACTCACTCACGTAATTAATCTGTCTTTTACAAAAGGCATATTCCCTTCCGACCTTAAGATAGCTAAGATTGTACCAATATTTAAGACTGGTGATCCTAAGATTTTCTCAAACTATAGACCTATTTCACTTTTGCCCTCAATTTCTAAAGTAATTGAACGTTTAGTTTATAACCGATTATATAAATTTATCACGAAACACAACCTACTTTATTCTAATCAATATGGTTTTCGTAGTGATCATTCTACCTATATGGCTGCAATAAGTCTTATTGATAAAATTTCCCAGGGAAAAGACAGTAAACTTACGACGGCCGGTATCTTTATAGACCTATCCAAGGCTTTCCACACCATTGATCCCAATATTTTAATGAATAAATTGTTTCCTTACGGTGTACGTGGTGTAGCATTTGACTGGTTTCAGAATTATTTACGTGATGGGTGTAACTATGTCCAGTTTAATCATTCTGCATCTCATCGTAAACTTTGTAATACTGGTGTTACCCAGGGCTCTATACTAGGACCGTTACTTTTCATATTGTATATAAATGGTATTTACAGGTCTTCTGAGAAAATAAATTTCATTTTATTTGCAGATGATACCAGTTTTTCTTCAAAATACCAACCTAGACCAAGTCCTTACTGATATCTCGTAAGAATTTTCTCACGTATCTGAATGGCTGAGATCAAACAGATTATCTCTCAATATTCTCAAAACAGAACTTATCATTTTTGACAAGACTTAACAAGACTTAAGCATTTTTTGCCCACGCACGTACTCTCACTAGATGGTCACAGACTTAAGCATTTTTTGCCCACGCACGTACTCTCACTAGATGGTCACGAAGTCTAAGCATCAGACCATGCAAAGTTCTTGGGAATTACAATTGATCGAAAGGTTAGCTGGAAAGAGCATTTATCTGTAGTAAGCAGTAGAGTCTCTAGATCGAATGGTATTATTAACAGACTTAAGCATTTTTTGCCCACGCACGTACTTTTATTGATGAATAATGCCCTCATCCTTCCTCACATAAATTACAGTCTCTTACTATGGGGTAATACTAACGTTACATCATTAAGTAATTTGTATAAGATACAAAAACGAGCAGTTGGAAACATATGCCACGCACCATATAGATCCTGCAGTCTTCCCCTTTTCAGGAACTTAGGTTTACTTACAATCTACGACCTTTATAAATATCAACTTGGCATTTTTGTATACAAATCTCGTCATGGAATTCTTCCCTCACCGTTTGACAATTTTTACACTAATAATTCAAGTTTCCATAGCTATAACACTAGGTTAAAACACTCTTTGAATCAATTATATGTCAGAACAAAACTTGCCCATTCTCAATTAAGAAGCACTGGTGTGCAATTTTGGAATTCTCTACCTACAGAAATAACAGCCACCCAAAGTATACAAACATTTAAAAAGAAGCTGAAACATTACTTACTAAACAACAATTCAACTAAGTATGCTATTTTACGCTACTTTTTTCGTGTGTCATTCTTTATTCTTTCCTTTTTCCTTATGTGTTATTTATGGTTTGTATCTTAAGAATGGGACCAGGCTCGAAAAGTTTCCACTTATTTCTGGTTCCTCTACATTCATTTCTTTATTATGCCATTGTATTATGAATTTTCTTGTTTTGTGTTTGCATTATTATCTATTGTAAGTTATGCTATAAGGAAATGGTTTGTAGAAAATAAACTTCAACTTCAAGTACGTAGTACAACTTTCAAATGGGGGACGGGGAATCTATAGTTCTTGTATTTGTGAAGAAATACAAGACAGGATATTGTTATTTTTTGTTCTCTATGAACGACATCGGCATTTACTTGAACGGTCAGGCCTATAGTACGACCAGTAAGACTTTCAAAATATTTAGCCCACAAAGCAAAATAAGGGAAAACCCGTCAGATCCTGTGAGAAATACATGAAATCCGAACATCATGAACATTGTGGACAATTTCACCAGTCCTCCAGGACGCCTGTGCGAACCAGTAAAATAGGACATGTCCGGGTAAAACTGCATAAAAGGTGCATAAAATAGACCACCAAGCCACTATATGCGCGCGAAGAGCACGAAATTCTTTTCACATTTTTCGGACATTCGATCAAAATTTCGAGAACTCAGTAGAAAATTCGGGCAATCTTTTCACTTTTACTTCATCTCTGACGGAATTGCACCTATTCTGTGCCCGCATTTTTATCTTTTTCTGCCCGAATTTTCGGCCTCAAATTTTTGGGGGCAGTCTCCCCCCCCCCCGCCTCGTACGCCTATGCTTACGAAAAGACTGACAGTATGGCCTGGCTAGATCATCGAAGAAATGGCTCCTTCTTAACATGCATCCGAAACATGAATTATTCATAACTGTTGATTTACATGTGTGTGCATCAGCACCATTAATGGGTTGTCCAAATGACATGACCTATTAGGTTTTGAGACTAAGACGACGGTTTTCCTTTGCAAACTCGTCGGTGTAAGTACGTGGACGTGGGATGCAAGAAACGTGATCACGTGCCTATCTTTCATGACACATTTAAGAAACTAAATCTACTTGACCAAGATGTGCAGAAATGTATTGAGCAATTTTGTTTTTCTCAATACACGCAAATATAGCATGAAAATAATACACAACCTCGGAATTTTTCTTTTTTTGGGGGGGGTTGAGCCCCCAAGCCCCCCCCCCGTTAAAACCGCACCTGATAGCAATGAAGATGTATGCACGTGAAGAGTCTGATTTTTTCAAAACATTTGCAAAAAGATTTGGTAGTTTTCATTTTATATGTCGATTGTTGCGACATCTGACCCCTACAGCGAGTGTCATGAACTTTACCGTGCCTACCCCGTCTATAAGGAGACGAAATGGTTACATCCCAAGCTTCCAACCTGTTTACCGTACCGCGTGACAGGTACGGTAATAACTTGGCGATTATTACATATAATAAGGGAGAGGCTTGTTCTGTAATATTTAGACAAATTGGAGAAAGAATATGAAGGCTATACAAATTTTTTGATTCCTGTTGAAGAAATTTAACGGACCCCTTATAAGCAAGTACAGGTAAACCGTCAGTGAGACTGAGAGGATAACACATTTTATAACAGCATCAGTGACTATGGCTTCTTGACCACCATGGTCCGACCTGACCTATGCCCTCACCATGGCTTGAGCTGAGACCCCCCCCCCCCCAAATGGAAACGTCCTGGCCTGCAGAAAAAAAACTTTTTCTAAAGCACTAGCATAACTTTTCAGACTTTCGTCTGTCATGCATTGGCCGCCAGTATAAGATAGATTTAGCATTCTACATGGAGTCATAAGTTACAGTAAATCGAAATGAAATACTTTATCACCAAAGTTTCTTGTCTATCATACATGAGATTTAGCGTCAGAGAGATGTTGGCGTTACAAAAGCTCAAGATTGATGGAAACTGCTCTGTAAAACACACTCTTTTATAGTTCAACGCGGTCTGCCTGCGTGGGCGCCAAATATGGTGGGAAGGGACATTATACTGACATTAGGTTTCATAGGAGCGACCTTAACCTTCCCTTTAATCACCCGTCGATATATAGTATTAATAAAAGAAAATAAAACCGTAGTGGTTATCTTTCATAAATATACATCAGACGGAACCAGCTCATCATTACCGTGCAAGATAACGGGTGTGTCAAAGATATAAAATAGCCTAACCCCATAGTGAACATCAAATGATCGAAGGTAATCGAACTTATACTTCATGCGAAGCGCGCCGAAAAATGAATATTTCAAGGTAATTACGTTATTATGCTTAATATGTTATGTTAATATTCTTGTGGAATGCGTTTCATATCTGTATTGCAAAAGGTATGAAAAGGTCATAAGTAATGTCGAACACCCCTAGTTCACAAAGGGGGCTCGATAGCGTTTCAAAAACGAACCCATTGATGAATCACTTGAATCCCCTGCGCACGGCCCTGTACTTAACTTCGTTTCGTTTCGTTTATTTGTTTTTCTACATCATCGAAATGTACGGATACAAAAAGTAATGAATACATGCATAACACTGAATACTAAAAAACCCTGAGGGACTTGTCGAGAGTTTTACTCCCCATAAAAACATAAACATGTTACCTTCAGTAGCTAAGTTACAAACACAAATAATCATTAAAGAAAAAGAATCTAAGAGAAAAAATGACGGCAAATTAAATCAACTAAGTGGAAATGTAATGACTAAGATTCAGAACCAGAACACGTACTAGAACTTGTACTACACGTTGGCACCAAAAATGGTTTAGGTACATATTGATTGTAAGAAATGACACTTTACGGTCAACTCTAAAGAGTGGGTAACCCTTTCCAAAGAGGGCCAAGTATTAGGTTACGATCATATTATTTCACGTTGAGTTTTGCGTTATTAGTGACGGTGATCATGTAAACTGCAGCAAACGCGCTCCCTTAAGCTATGGCAGTACTATTTACTTTATTGAACGACAAGGTATACAATTTGCAGGTTAAGACTTAATAAATGTTATATCTACCTCTACTAAATGTAACTCGGCAAGGCATTGAGTTCAATCTTAATACTGATACTAGGTGCGTCACCCTCAATGGTTTAATGAACAGGTACACGCCCCCTATTTTGAATGGATGAGGAACGCAATGTTAAATTTCTATCAGGTTATGTAACCGATCCGTGCAGACCTGTCATAATTAAGACATACAGAGAATAATTAAAATTTTCTATATGGCTACAGCTATATAAAATATATTATGTTGTAACAATTTCGATTGCCACATTTTCAGTTAATTAAGGAAAATAATAGTCACAATATGAAATACACTATTTATCAACATTTGTTAAGAGATTGGATATTCGCCCAATTTGTTTAGTTTGTCAAGTTCAAATCACACACGACATGCCCAGTGTAGTCACTCAGAGGTTAAAACATTTCTCCTACCGTTGTACTTTAAACAAATTCCGTAGCACCTAAATTGCATTTTGGAGTTAATTTCAGTCAATTCATCTATAATGGAGACTGCTTTAAATAAACCATATAATAAAACGATTGTACCTCCACATTGTTCCAGGAACACGTGTTGGCACTGTGAAGGTAATTAAAGGTAACGTGTCATATCGTGTCCATCACACAAGAATCAGAATTTAATATCAGCGAAAGCCACGTTGTATTTATTTTCCTACTTCTCAAGATAATCATCGAAAACTTTATTTCTTTAAAGTTAAAAATCTGATGAAGGTTGCAAATGACATCATCGTCATTAAATGACGAGCTTTAACTCGTCTTTGAACCTCTTTAGGAACAGTTATTTGTTTAAGAGCAAGTAAAGTGTATTTAAGAAAAAAATACAACAGTAATATTGTTTTTTATAAATTTGTCACACATGCGTCATAGGTTAAACGTACTAGTTGTTACTAATCATCAAATAGTATCTCTCCGATGTGGAATCTGTACAGTTTAAATATAATAAAGTACGATACGTTCTTTGCAGCACGTGTCTTAGTTGTCGTTACTTTTATAAAGTAAACCACCAGATTACAAACCAAACGTGATGATAGAGCAACTTCAAGACTTAACAGGATACGCGATTGGGGTGACAAATTCCCCCTTAGCTCTCTGTTGTCTCTACCCCAGTCTAACACTCTCATGATCAGGGGCGTAAATACGGGGGGTGTGGGGAGTGTGATAGCCCCTGTGAAAATCAAAAGTCGGTGTCTGAGCGCCAAAAAGTCGGTCTCAAATCCAGCTCAGTATACCTTTGTTACAGTAGACAAGACATGAACAACATTTGTTACCTTACTCAAATTGAAATTCCGGCAGGGATGAAGAAAAAGTGAAAAGATTGCCAGAATTTTCTACTGAGTTCCCAAATTTTTGAACGATTGCCCGAAAAATGTGCAAAACTTTTCGCGCGCTTCGCGCACGTGTAGTGGTTTGATCAATGGGAGTAGGTCTCCAAGAAATGTAGTTGGCCCCAAATATCCCCCCCCCCCGAATTCATGTATATACGCCCCTGCTCATTAAGTGTTATTAAGGTGCTGAGGTTCAACTTTCCCACTAGATATATCTGTAAATTGTTTCACTAAGTCATAGTTGATTCTTTCGGAGATCACAGAATCGCGTTTGTAGTCTGGATGTTCTGCCACGAAATTTCGAATCCATTTTGCGATGGTATTTACCCGTCCTGTGAAGTTAAAGTTAAAAAAGGAATAGAAATGGCAGTTGTTTGAACCATCATTCTCTTTTCGGTTCAACTTGAAATAAGATATATGTTATGATGTTTATTTGTTAAAAAAATTCTCAGTTTAAGAAGTACGCAGACTTGATCATCTTAAACTGTTAGATAACAACATGTTAAAGTCAGTAGCATCATGCCAAAACCGGGCGTACAGCCACTTACCCGCAGACACCGTCCTTCGTAACATATCTCTCTACTTTGAATTTGTGAAAGGTTATGGTAGGCAATTACTGGTTGAGGAGAAAGGGGGGGGGGGCCCTATCTCATTGGCTCGACCCTCTATTTGATGGATAAACCTACCGCACATAAACATCTTTAAACTCGGTCATAGTGAAGTATGAATTATTGAATGTAGTATTGTGAATAATGAAGTCATGCATGGCATAATTACCATGCGCCTTTTTACAAATAATTCAATCAAACGTAAGGCACAATAGGA
>WURT03000002.1:1700688-1715776 GCA_009936505.3 Holothuria glaberrima | reverse complement strand
CCAGACCAGCGTCCGTCGGACTGTGAATATCTGATCTTTGCGGTTAAAAAATCGGCCAAGTCATGACGCTATCGGCCAAGTCATGACGCCCAGTTTCAAGGGGTGGATTTTTCTAATGGATCTTATTGCACTACTAGCTTTTGCTAGATGGAAATTCCGAGCATTTGGACATTTAGAGAGTACTTTCAGATACTAGGTCGAAATTATCAGAGCTCATTGAGTTCTGAAACAGGGACTTTGGGTGAATGAAGTAGTTACAGTTTATGGGTAACTGCATTTTGTGGTTAGCAGTGTCAGATAATCACATGATTCCCTTCATCTCATGTCAAATGATTCTGCTTGCTACTGCACCAGCCATTGTTAACTTAAAGGGGATATGGCAGCCTCCCCCCCCCCACATCTCACCCCACACAGGGAGTCGCTAGCAACTCTCTGCCCAAACATACTTAGAAATAGCCCTAGAGTTTTAAATACCATTGAGAACTACAATTTGATCGACGTTTATTCAAACAATACAGTTTTGCTCTGGATGGTCAACAATGAATTTTACAGTCAGTTGTGTTCCCAATTAATCTCACACGCACTGTTTGACAATATTGCCTTGAGCAATTTTAACTCAGTGCAGGCTACTGTGGCTCTGTCTTAGAGGTACCCTAAACAGGACGTTTGGTTTAAATTGGAGGAGTATCTAGATTTTAACTTAGCAGGGAGAATTGTTACTGTCTGGGGAAAGATTAAAGAGCCTTTAAGTGTCAGACTTGATTCAAGAGCAAAGAAAAATGTGATGGAAAATAGCCTGGAATCCTACAACTCTCAGAGGATGTGAAAGAAATAGCAAAGAGCTATGCAAATGTGTACATGGATTTTTAAACACCAGCCCCATATATTTGAAAAACGTAAAGGCATCCTCCATTATCAGGTAGAGTGTGTGAGATGTTTTCCTCTTATCAGTCCTTCCTCTATCAGATAATCCTCAGTCGCATAGTCAAATTTGTGCAGAACTTCACATTCTTATTTCCATGTGTTTCATATCTGTAAGCTTTCTTACAACCTCCCCCCCCCTCCTTCTTTACAGTTCAGTTAATTGTCATAGGAAAAGGCTCAGAAAAAATATCAAATCCTCATTGCACTGTGAACTGCATTTCCCCCCCCCCCCCCCTCATCCCTCTTGCAACAAATATAACAAAGAACTTCACATACTTATTTCCATGTGTTTTATATTTGTAGGCTTCCTTACCACCCCTTCCCCTCCCCCTCCCCTTTATAGTTTAGTTGATTGTCATAGGATAAGGCTAACAAGGATATAAAATTCTGGTTACACTTTGAACTGCATCCCCCATTCCCTCCTGTCTTTCCTCCCTCTTCCAACAAATATGATGAGGAGAGCCTGTCCTCTGTTGCACCCATACTTACAACCCTGTGTGAGAAATTTCCACAAAACCTTCTGACTTGGTACCCTCTTTAGCCCAGTTGTGTGTTTGACCTGGGAAAACCTGAAATCCTTATCAGATATATAGTCTTCAAAACCCTCAACTTAGTATTGTCAGTCCAATATATTTTAGTTCTTCGTTCACAACTGTTGGGTATCAACCACTTATTCCTCTTTATCTTTCCAAAATCCCCTTACTTTAAGATGATTGTCTCAAAAAGCTTCAGTACAAGATGGTTGAGTAGATCATATTTCTCTGGACCACTAATTCCAACCACTAATCCTTACCTCTATGTAATCATCTAAGCAGAGGAATCTGGTCCATACCAAACTGTTTTTATCCTTGTACAGCAATCAATATGACTTAAAGGATTCAATGTGGCCTATACAACACCTGTTACAGTCCACAGGTTTACTCAATCAATCGGCTTAGACTTGTTTACCATTTAATCAATAACTTTAGCAATCTTCTTCTCATTATTGATTTTGTACCAATGCAGAGAAATAATCTGTGCTAAATGGCCCTGATAGCTGGGGCCCAGTAGATCTACTTGCTGACATTCTCTTTTACCTGGTCCCAGCACCTGTATCTCATAGTTTTTCTCCCATCTTAATCTTGCAGGTTGTGTCTTGACATTTCAATTTCAATTCAAGTTCAGTGTTTTTTCTCATATAAATTTTCAAGAAAATTTATGAACAGGATAAAAACATGTAAAACAACAAAGAACGGCAGGTTAAGACATATAAAACATAATTTGCATGCATAATTTCTTCATCTTTCTCATGTTCAGTGAGAGAAAGCTAAGCTTGTCCCTTAAAGTTCAGATAAGAAACAGTCAAGTAGCCAGCATTTCCTTCAGCTCCATAGAAGTAGAAGCATCAATCCAACCAGTGTCCCCTCCACTCTCCTCCACCACTACCCCTTCCACTACTCCACACCCCCTTCTCATCTCTTCTAAACACTAAGTCCCCAACCTTTTTACTCATCTGGTATTATAAAAAATCCCCTCTAAGTCATTTTGACTCATTGAGAAGGGGAAGAGGTTCTCTTCTTTTCCAAAAAAACTTCAAATAGTATTGATTATCTCACATTTTTACAATTTCTGGAATATCAAGAAAGAATTACTATCCCCTGATACCAGTTTAAGCTTATCTTCAATTGTAGGTGGCCCTTCTTCAATTCTTAAAAACTAGGTCAATGAAAATTCATCTTGTACACCTGACCATGATCCATCTTCCCATGTTCTGGTTTCTTTCTTGTCTGACAGGAAGCCCCCTGATCTCTCCTAAGACAGCAAAATCTATAAACTGTTACATAATTGATGACCTCTTACTGTTGCCTTTCGTATGCCATCAACTGTTTGGTTTTCATCCTTTGTCCAGTTGTGCACAGCTTTACAGAATAAGATAACACCAAGATCACGATTTCAATTGAGATTTTGGGCTCAAATTAACTTACTTCTTTGGTCAATTTGATCTTATAATTGAGTCCAACTAACCTCACATCCATAAACAAATTCAAAAGCAGAGGTTTTTTTTCTAGGTCTCTGAAATTTTGCAATATAAAATGTGCAATTGAAAATGATTCTGTTTCTATGCCTTAAAAGCTATAGGCTGTTGGATCCTGTCATATAATGAGTTTGTCTTAAGCAATGCTATTAGGGGGCTTTGCCCTCTGACCCCATATCTCTGCAAAATGGCCTCCTCATGTACTTTGAGTGGAACTTGAACCCACATACTTGTGAAACACTATGGTACATAGCAGCATAAAGTACTCTGCTACTTTAGTGTCTCAAGCTTGGGAAAACTGGAGTGAAAGTGAAGTTCAGCTGAAAATTACTTCTGTAATAATACTCTGGTGTTCCTTGTTACCTATTAACTTTGGGGAGAATGCATGTGACAATCCAGCTTGTTCCCCATCACCAGATTACCACTCTCCTTTATCTCCATGTTGGTAAACTAACAAGAGGATTCTATTATACTCTCCATAAATGATTATTTCCAAAGACCTCTAAATATTTTCTGGATTTGACCCAAGTAGTTGATCAACACACCTTTCAGGACCAGCAAGAGGTCCTGTTAAGGTCAATAAAGGCCCTTTCCAATTAGAAAAAGATTGCTTTTGGTGTAAGCCCTTAATTCATCTTGTTTCTACACCACATGTTGCAAGATTATAGACTTACAGAGTTCCAAAGAGGATCATTGGCCAAATAATTCTTTACAAATGTTAGTCCTTTGAGAGATGTTATCCTCCTAATCTGTTTCATACCCTCAGGCAATTACTTATCCCCCTGCTTTTTCTTTCTTTCTATTAGTCCAGAGTTGTGGATACCAGTTGGTTACTTATGGGTGGAGATAACAAGTAGTAGAAAGCACATTTCAAAATGTTAAACCTTTAATGGTCAGACCCCTCGTAGTGAGCTTCCATTAAAATCAATGGAGGGTGCTCATCAGAAGGTAATTTGGTAACTCCAATTTGATGGTCAAGTTGAAAAAAGAATTGATTGGTCATGCTGAGTGGTTCATTCTCTTATTGAACAGATTCTTGAAGGGTACTACAAAGATATGATGCAGTGACATGGATGAAGATTTGCCAGCTAAAGGAGGATGAGAGTAAATCAATTTAATGGATAAAGTTATTTGAAATGAGGAATTGATTACTTAATGACTTTGAAGGTGTACGTGCAAGGCAGAAAACCTCTGCAGAAAGATGGTCAGTCATCCTCTATAATAAAGGGACCATACTGAGAAACAGGAAAAAGATAGGGATGAAATAAATACAAAATTTGAGTAAAAGTGGGACTTCTCTAGGTTTTACAAAAGTGGGATGAAAATACTCTTGCATAACTTGAAATTATTTTTGAAAAGTAAGTTATTTTCTCCCATCACACATTATTTGACAACATTTAGAGATTTAAAGAGTGATTTTTGTTGCAAAAGGTTTTTAACACTTGTGAAAGACCTCAAGTGTATACAAACCATCAGATTCAGATTCAGATTCAGATTTATTTCGCATATGTTCGGTTGTAGAATACAGACATTCATATAATAATCAGGAACAAAGCATAGTTTTTGTAAATGATTTTGATGGTTCTGAAAATTCTCCTAGAGTACAAACTCCAAGGAGAGTGGAGTCATTACTTGACTCCCAGACTGAAGTTGCAACTCTGAACTTACAAGAGTCGGGTTACCCTCCCAAGCCTTATGTCTACATCTGCCAGCCAACAACTTCTGGATAAAAAATGTCAGGCCAATGACTCCGTTTTGTCAGAGAGAGAAGAGAGGGCATGGTTTCTTATAAATTCCCAGAGAAATCACTGTCCTTGTTTTTATTCCATTGACCAGAGTGGTGGCCCCTTCTAATTATCGTAAAGTCTGCCTGTCATAGATGGAATTGACATTATGTTCTGCAACTTATAAAAAATGTGCGATTCTACCATCGTTTTCAACACATGGTTATCTAATTTTTTGTTGAGAAAATCTCAAGTGCAGTGGACAGCAAATTTGGCATTAAATCATGTTTCAAATAATATTGGCTTTAATTTGGGTTGTTATTCTCATAGCTTTATGTCAATAAAACCCCTGGGAATTCAAACAGTTGGCACTGGGGGAACTTTTATTGCATGCAGTACTCAAAGATTCATGAACGGTTAACAAGATGGGTGCTGCTTGTAGTGTTTCTATGGGTCATTGAGGCCTCGCTGGGTTGGGATGGTTGCTCACGTTCAGAGTTGTTACGATTTCAATCGCCAGTGGAATGGATGAGTGATTGTGTGAAACAGACTCAGAAGTCAAAATACCAGGAAAAAATCTGTTAATGTCATACAAAGCAGAGGATTTTGTTTTACAGGATGCTTAGCTATGGATTTCTTTGTAAGATATGACAGCAGTATTGTGGGGTCCTTGTAGAGGGTGATACCATCTGTGTGGTTTACATCCACCCATAGAGTTGCAAGAGAACTCAGCATTCATATTGAAGGGAATATAATTTTTCTGGAACATATTATTTTGTTACTGTTATTCAAATTTCCAGGTCAAAAAGCAACTCACAGGAAAAGAGAGAATCATGTAATTTATTAATACCAAAGAATGTCATATGTTTGTTTCTTTGTTCTCTTATTATACATGAAATATAAAAACACATGTCAAGCTGATCAACTATGGTTTAACAAGTAAAACTTTCTAAATTTGGTGAGGTAAACTCACTTTGAGTTTGTCAATATGACGGAATATAATGGTTTTAATAAAATTTGTAAAATAGTAAAAAATCCTAGATTTCTTTTTCTTGTGGCTATATTTCAGTCAATTTGGAGGTTAAATTCTGTATTAAAGTGACATAAAAAATATTGTCAAATGTTCAAAATAATTTTCAATGTGATGTTGTAGAGGGTAGGAAATTTCCTGATTGCAAAATGAAAGGTTTTATACTCAGTAAAGGAAAGGTCCTCATTAATTGGAGCATAAAATGGCACATTTGGTAAATTGTCCAAAAATATTTCAGCTTGTTAAAGTACCCGCTGCACTGGGAAAACTGTGATGTCATACTGGCAAAATGATTTGAAAAGGTTTTTGTGTTTCTCTATAATTATGACAGACAGAAAGATTTAATAAATAAAGATGTTTGATTGCTGTAACTTTAACATTTTACCCTTTTTAGATGTATGCTAATTGCCATTTAAAAATTTCTCAGTGTGTCAAATTTTTGTGGTTAACAAGCAAGAAACAATTGAATCAATTTAAATGTGATGCAGTGTCTTGACTTGAATAACTTTAAAAGAGTAATAGCTATAATATAAGGAGGATGTCTGCGTTAGATTTAGGATGTAACTTTTCCGAAGGGCAATTTTTGAAGAACAAGAACTGTTTGTGTTTTGATTTAGGGTCTTGTCAGTGGTCTCTATAATCTATCTTTAAGCTGTCGTACATTTCCTAGTTTGATCTCTGGATCTGTACATTTGTGTGAAGATTATCAAATAGTTTAATTTTGCTTTCTTCTCAATCGACCACTGTAAGAGGGACCTCAAACTAACCAAGTGCAAGTTTAATCTAGAGTCTCTGTCTAATATCTTTTCTTATTTTGCGAGCAATGCAGTCATGTGTGTAAAAATGAAATATGGTAAGGGTCAACTTGGAAATGGGCTTCTTACCAAAGTACAAAACAAGTGCCATCTGAAATATTACAAATGTGCAGTTTTCATCACCAGTCCTCCTTGGAGCCTCATTAGCAGCACCATTCTATTTAGAGGGTGCCTCTGACGCCATTGGCGTGTGGCATGTCACTTGGAGTACACACAAGTTTATAGGCCAGAGGCCATCATAAACTACGAAAGAAATGTGAAACAGTTTTTGTCCCTGTAGGCATTGATATGGGAGCTGCCTTATGAAAGAATTGAGTCCCCTTAAAGAGGTAGGGTTTTTTGTCCTGTTAAGTATAGTGATATTTGTCAATTAATGAAGATGGAGAATGTATCCCTTTAAAGAGTCATGATATGAGTTTTGTTTTAAAAGGTTGTGATATTGTTAGTAGGGTATTGTTTACATTTTGTGTAAATTATTCTATAAAGCAGATTATAGTGTAGTTTGTTTTGTGAGGTTTTAAGAAGTTATGGATAATGACATCCACTTTAGGGTCAATAGTAAAGGTAGTACCACTGTTACACCTCCCAATTGTTTAACATGTATTTCCTCTATTTTATGCCTCTTCACTTAGACTTGTAAGGAATACATTACAGCATCAGATCCAAAATGTCTTATGTCCAAATAAAGAGTTTTGAGAAAAAAATGAAAATGTTTGTGGTGCACTTCCAGTAGTATAATATAACCCAACTTTTCAAAATGATAAGGAAGGAAGATTAAAATGGATAATTGTACTCTCTTTACTGATAAATTCAAAACAGTTTTAAAAATATGACATTTGTGATTCCAAAAATGTCTTTCTAATTTGTTAGCCTAAGCTTTGGGGACGTATGGGTATTTATGCTTGGAATATATTTAAAAAAAATGACACTAGAAAATTTCTTGTGGCTTTGTGTCTGAGAAAAAGCCATTATGTTCAGCCAGGTATGGAACATAATTGTTCATTTTAAAAAGGCAGTATGTCCAGATAAAAGTTGCCATTGGCAGTTTAGACCTGAAAAAATAATTTCGTGAGGACACATTAGGACCTTAAAAAATATTTTTCTCCTTGGACTGTAGAGCTGTTTTCATGTCAGTATGGTCACCCATGGCCTAATGTCAACAAAGAAAACAAGGTCAAATATGAATATATACATGAGATCTGATATGATGATATGCATCCTGTAGTCATCTCCTGTTGTCATCACTTGTAGTCATCATGTACATGTTTGTCCATGTTTGTTATTATATAGGCAATAGTTTTATTCACTCTAGCTAGCTACACAATAATATTTGTGGCCATTGTTTAGTCATCATCACTTACATGATCATTGGTATAGGTTCTACTTAAAATTTCTGTTCTAGTTGTACCATGTTTAAATCAGGTTAACTGCCTATTTGGTCGTTTCTCAGTATTTAAAAATCTACCAAACAGGGGTATATTACAGTATCATTATTTTCCATATCCCTGTTTAAGTTTGATTCCTAGTTAAACAAGGATTTCTAAATGTGAGGGCAGCAGATAGGAATCCGTCTGTTGAGTTTTTCATTTTCTTTTTTTAAATTATGGCAGATATGCAAGAATTCACCCACATTTTTTTTTTTTTTTTTTTGGGGGGGGGGGCATTTTTGCCCAACTGTGATATATTTTTTTCTTTTAGAAGGGGGGGGGACTATGCACTCATGACATAAGTAAGGGATCATACTTTGAGAACACAAACTGCTTTCTTTTTTCATTTTGCTTTTATAGAATATTCACATTGACCTATGTTTTACTGTCATGCTTGAATACATACTACACAGTCAATCTGTTTTTACCCTTAAATTGATGCCAGGAAAACAATCTAAGATGAAATATAAAATCCTTTCAACTTTACAGAAAGACCATGATATAGGCATGATTAATCATTGTTTGAGTTATTAGTTTGAAATGCTAGCAATAAAAGCTGTAAGTTTCAAAGCCATATGGAACATTTCCCTGAGGTTTAGATTATGCTGGTTTTAGAAAATTCACCAAAAAGACTTGATCACTGTGTAAAGAGAGACTGTAGAAGGCTATGGAAAACAGTTGGGTTATATAACAAATATAGGCTGGCAGTCAAACTTTTATGGTGTGGAGATTTTATGAGATTTTAAGAGACAGAAATTAGCTGGAAGGGTTAAATTTCTCCTTGGTCATTTCAGCTCCTCCAGTGGCGTTACCACACTTTTCAAAGTGGGGGCACTGGGGGCCAAGCAGTCTACCGGAGGGGCACACCAAAATGGAGTACGTTGTGTGATCGCTGGCCTGGGGGAGGGCTTTTAAGTGGAGGGTGTCCCCCTTACCTTTGAAAATTTTTGAAAAATTAGGTGTCGTTACCTAGCAATCTGGTACCCCATTTGCTACCTTTTGAAGTAAAATTTGTGTGAAAAATTTACGTATTTTTATATTTTTAGGAAAAAAATTGGCAACAGTGAGGGGGAGGGGGCATGACCCCATGGCCTCCCCTGTGTGCGCAACTGCTAGGCCACAAAAATATAAATCACAGTTTGACCATTGTGTTAGCCCTATTCACACTAACAATTTAATGATGGGGCAAGGGGGAGGGTCAATAGGGACAGTGAATCATGTTCTGAATGTTTGCACTGAGCTTTATTGGATACGCATTGAAAAAGGCAACGAAAGTCGCAATTTTTTACAGTTTTCGAGCATAAGATCTGGCTAACAGATAATCGATGTGGGAATTGTATTGAAGGGAGAAGACTCAAGGCCCCAGTAGTTTCATAGCTTTTGAAAGTAAAGGGTTGAAACAATAGCTGTGGATTACAATAAAATAATATGAATAAAGTTGTCCTCTCCACAGTTTAACAAATAGATGCATGCGAAGTGTGCTGCAAAATTGCAGTTTTGAGAACATTTTGTGCAATTTTAGTCGTATGCTTGAGTGATTAAGTGAGATTGGGTTCTCTTTTTCTTATCAACATATGCGTAAATGGTGTGTTTTTGCATTATTTTTTTCATACCCAAAATCTCATTTGGGGGGCACCCGAGGGGCACAGTTAATCCTGCCCCCTCCCCTTGGCAATGCCACTGAGCTCCTCTCAGGGGTCAGTATGCCACCAGGGAAATAACTCTTATAGGTTGTTAAATCAGTTCTGTTTGAATAAGATTTACATGATGTGCAGTAGTGGCAGGGTGTTATTATGGGGACATGCTTTAAAATGGAAAATATATGTAGATGATGGTAATTTGTAAGTTTGACAAATACATGCTTCAAATTTATGAAAATTTAGTTTATGGTGTTTTCATATTTGTATTTGTTTTAATCCTCAGAAAATGAATGATCTAATTAGTAATGAATTTACTGAATAAATTAGGTTGCAAATAGAGTGAAAAAGTAAATTCCTTAGAGGTGTAATTGCAGCAGGGCTGGAGTTAGTCATACCCATTGAGTTGTGACTCAAAATTATTGTTATGCAAGCTTTTCAGTTTAGGCATTTAAATGTAATAGTAAAGTTTACCACTTAAATTGAGTTATATTTATGTGATGTAGAACTTCATCCAGTAAGTCCAAGGAGTTTTAAAATTGATCGGTTGTATCAAAAGAGCAGCCACTTTTCCGAGTTAAGCACACAGTAGCTCATACGTGTTTAAAACTTCTACAAATTTTGTAATGGAAAAATAATTGCTTGTGCACTATCTAAAGGCTATTAAGATACCTGGACTTCACAGACTTGGGAAACTGCTCCAGTCATGTCTGTCCTCAAAGAAGTTATCGACCTGTGGAAGGAGCTAAGAGGCTTTGCTTGAAATCTCAGTTGAGTTTGAAAGAGGACTTTATTGATCTGTGGGAGATGTTGCTGAGAACCCTCTACCCTAGCACAGCTCATGCAGGGAGAAGAATCCTAAACAATACATTTCTATTGACATAGATAAAATGCCATAATACTAACCATTGCCCCAACAAGGTTTTAATTGAAAAGAACTTTAGCAAGAGAAGATTACAGATTAGAAGAGTTTAGAACAGGATTACAAAGATGCTGGACATTGTTACTTGTAAATTGCCTAGGGGTGTGACTACTACAAAAATTAAGAAGAAAAAAAGACCTGTACAGTAGATTCCACAACAATTGACGAGTTTCCCTGTGAGTCAGTGTAAAAAGCACCACATTCCAAAATCATGTTTCATCATTGAGACAGTAGCTATTGTATCAAGGGTAAATGACCTCACCTGATTTTATATCGGAGAGTTAAACCAGGGAGTAACTATGTCAAATAGCAACTCCCTGGCTAAACCTTTTGTGAATTTAGAGGATGGTGTCTGGTTTTACTTCTACAGCTATGTAATTTGGAGGTTTTGACTACCACTGGCCCTTCCCCCAGTCCCTGCACATCCATGAATCATTGAAGGGTATCCTTGTGTAGCTGACACAGTTCTCTCTAATAAATGGCTTTGGTGTCATATTCTATTTGGAGATAGCTATTTGCAGAGAAATTTGAGTAGGCTTAATTGGTACCATATTGGAATTAAGCCTTATATTGGGTTGACTGGATGCAATGGTAAATCTGGCACTCCAACATTACTTTGAATTTTGAATACTGGTTAAACTTACTGGATTTCCTTTACTATCATACTTTATAACGTTGTGGCTATTCACACGGTGGAAAATCACCATGCGAACAAGCAGTTTTGATCTGTTACTCGCACGGTGAAAAATCAAAGTGCCTTTTCAAGGTCATCATAGCTGTCAAACTCGGAATCGACCTCCATTCCGATGACAGGTTAGGAATCTTGTCCGGAATGCATATTTGCAGACTTGGCACTGCGCACTAGCACTAGGCCCAGCCCTACTTCCAAGTTTCAGCACTATTCCCCAGCTAACTAAAGTCATATACTGTTCTGCATGCTATGCATCTTATACTCATCATACGCACAAGCAGGTATAGGCCGTTGAGCACGTACGTACGCACGTACCTTTGAGCACGTATCCATTCCTGTCTAGCCTTGTAAAGTTCTATGCATGCATGTATGCGTAAAGATTTTCCACCGTGCGAGCAAGCGAGCCTGCTTGTATGCACGGTGATTTTCCACCGTGCGAATAGGCCTGACCATTTTATAATGACTCACAATATGCATAAATTTAACATTGAATAAATTAAAAAAATCATCACATGATCACAATGAACCGTGCATGAGGATGTAGCTCTTGTGAATTTAAAGGCAATAGGCAGTCGTCCTAAAAGTTGCTTTGAAAAATCAGCAAACTCTTGAAAACCTCCTCTTATTGCATTACACACACCTCTGAAGACATTTTGAACATAACTATTTCAAACAATAGGTAGAGCAAGGACTAATTCTCCTTGAAGTTCACAATTCACTAACAAACATATTGACACATGATCAAAGTAGGCCATTCATAAACTAGAGTGACAGGGCATACTAACTCTGGTTGGGGTGACTGCATTTTCCCTTTAAATTGGGATGGTTTCATTTGCCCTTTAAGTTTTGTCATTTCCAGAAGCCTCAGCCAAGTAACTCTTGTATTACATATGCCCCCACCATGCATAGTGACAGTATAAACTATTGGGACAAAGGTAAGGTGGCAAGGAAAGGCTTAAAACCATCAGGCCCCTTTCATTATTTGTGTTTTATGCTGATGCCAGCTGGACGTTCTGCAGATTTAGTTCCATTTTGGATTATTACTAGTCAAACCAAAGCATCAGCAGGGAAAGTGACCAGAAGGCTAGCTTACATGTATGGTAATGATTAAGCATAAGGCAAGAGATGGTACCAGCACAGCTTCTTTTATATATTTAAATCACCAGTTTTATGGGTTGGATGGTGATATTGACTAAGAACTGTTTGCCCTAGATAAAGATTGTGTTCAGTCCCTTGTTTGTCTTACAAAGTACATGGTGAAATATCGGTTAAGCTGTGTTAGACTTTATCTCATATCTCAAGATTAATTTCCTTGACCATAATATTTTACTACTATACCAGCTGTTTTGCAAAACTAATTGACCTCACCTATAGCTGTTTTGCCATTGGTTCAGGACAGAATGTTGTGGACTTGCTCAGTGAGTTCTTGCCAAATCTTCACTCCACCTTGGAGACTCAACCATAGGCATATGAAAAATTGACAGGGGGGTTACTATGCCCCCTCCCCCAAATATTTGGGCAAATCTATAGAAATTCAGGCAATATTTGTGTATACAGGCTCAGAGATTTGGGTAAAAAAAACTTGTTCCCTCCCAAATCCAAGGACTCAGCTGGTGTCACATATCATCTACCCTTTACCCTTTCCCTACCACTCTCATGTTATCCTTGTCTTTCATACTCGCCATTTGACTAGCAAATTTTGTCCTTTTAGTTATTTACATTCAGCCTGCTCTACTTAAATGCTCACATTCAGTTGCAAGTAAGCCCAAATATTACCTGTAAATTATGTTGTTCCACATGGCGGAATAGAAGCATATTGCAATTATAAGCCGGTAGTGGAAAATAACCTTTGGAATGACTGCAAAATGGCATGCTCTGATTGCCTTTGTGAATACTTATCAGGTTGTCCTAATTCTGTTTACTTGTAGATGTTAAAGGCCAAGCAAACATCCGTTTTGACAAATTGACAAAGATAGTTAAAAAAAAAAAAAAAACGTCAGGTTCTTTGTTGGTACAGCTCATTCTCTCCAAGTATCATCTGTTGTAAGGGTAAATTAAAGTATGCCCATCATACACCTCTCCTATCTACAAACAAAAACGGTAACTCCACAATTGTTAGCTTTATTTTAAGGAAGTGTTTAAACCAAAGTTCCTTGATCAAACCTGTTCTTGTGATGCCCTCTCTGTATATTGTAGCTGACACAACATTTTCCTAGCTTTTTGATTTGCATGTCCTGGTTTAACTATGTAAGATTCATCATTATACCTATTTTGTCCAAGGTATGTTTAATGTCTTTAAGTAGGGGCAGGCATGGGTGGAAAAAGTTGCACTATAAGCTGGGAGGCTCCTTCCAGGAAAAGTTTGGGTAACTGAGGGGAACTTGACCGAATTTTACATGGAAGTACATAAGAAATTAAGTTCCTTCCAGGGGAATGAACATTTTTTTCAGTCCTGCGTCAGGGTAGAAGACATGTACTGCAGAGCCAGTTTTGAAGTGGGGAGGGGGAGGGGTGCTGATCATCAAAGCAGCCCAATACATTCAATAAAATAAAAGCAGTCTAAGGTGGCCGAAAATGACCACAGCAGAAAAAATGCAGGGACTAAAGCATAGCCCCCCCCCTCGTCTGTGCGGTCCCTGGAAGATGATGTTTAACTTGTGAATATTTATGAAGAAATGGTACAGTGTGTCAGGGGAGTGTCCACTCTTCCTAATGTGGAAATTTTCTGTTAGCATTCTCTGCAGAGATGTAGCTTCTGATTTGCCACATAATAAAGAAAGAGTCGTTCTCCTTACATGGACCACCATCTCATAAAAGAACATAATCATATAGAGTAAGTGAAATTCTTGAGCAGCATTTGTTGTCTGTGCTAAAATAGTCATTTTCTACACCTTACTGGCAGAAGTTTAGATTCAAATAACTCCATCCGTCATAAAAGAGAAACCAGCAGGTGTTAGAATGTAAGAACTCTGATGTGTTATTTTGAGTCAAGTGCCATATAGCAATTTATGCTTTGAATTTCAAAACTTCCTACCAAAAACCATGGATTGGCATGAAAATATAGAAAATCTTCTACCAAATTTATATCCATGTAGTGTAAGAAAGGCAAAAGATGTTCTTAAGGAATAATTTTTGTACCCAACAGTATTTTAAGGAAAACTGGAATATTCATGTGCTACTAAACTAGTCTACAATGCAAGATGTTTATCAGACCAGCAGGTTTAATAGAAAACAAACTTTCTTGAAATAAAGATAAAATCAAAAGTTGAAAGGGAAAAAAATACAGATGAAATAAAATGTTGATTTGATAAGAGATATTGTGTGGGTGCATCTGAAAAAATAAATGACTTACAGGTGTCATCTTTCTTTAGATATCAATTCCAATATGAAAATTTCTTATTGTACATAAATGGAGAAGGCAGTCCTCCCCCCTCCAAGTTTATTTTCAAATATTTGCTAAATCTTACAGATCTCCTCTTATTTCTCTCTCAAGTATTTTCATGATGTTCCTTTGTGAAATCATTGAATTTTGAGGGTAAACCAATGAGGTATTTTACATAAATTTAGGAAATAAGTAACAAACAAAAAATATTGTCACATGATTGATAGGAGCCACTCCTAAACTAGTGTACCAGGGTATACTACTTCAAATTGGGGGGGGGGGGGAACTAGCATTTTCCCTTTTATCTACAATGTCAAAAAAAAAAGGAATTGTTGCTCCAACTATTTCAGAAGATTGTTCTTTGTATCATGTGATGTGATCAGACCCATCAAGATGTTAAGTTAGGCTTATGGATGTATTGAAAAGTGCCCTAGTCTGTTCCATGTAGTTAGTTAGATGAGGTTTAACGGCCCAGTTTCCAACCAATTGGTTCAAGTCAAGCCAGCCACGGCCTTTTTTCCA
>WURT03000002.1:1670770-1697179 GCA_009936505.3 Holothuria glaberrima | reverse complement strand
ATCGTATATCACCTCTCAACAGTAGTATACACATACATTTTGAGTCCCCTTGTTTGGGTCAAATAAAGTGCTATTCTGTTCTGTTCTGTTCTAGTCTAGTCTAGTCTAGTCTAGTCTAGTCTAGTCTAGTCTAGTCTAGTCTAGTCTAGTCTAGTCTAGTCTAGTCTATTACATGTCATCAGTTCAGGTAGAGTCCTTTCTGTCATTAGCACATGTACTTTACCTCCTGTCATGAGTACAAGTACATCCTGTCCTTTTGTGAGTACATGAACATTTCCTCCTGTCTTGAGTAAAAGTAGATTCCTTCTGTCTTGAGTACCTGTACATTACCTCCTGTTATGAGTACATGCAAGTACATCCTCTCCTGTTTTGAGTACATGAACATTTTCTCCTGTCATGAGTACGAGTACATCCCCTTTTGTCATGAGTACAAGTACATTCCTTCCTGTCTTGTGTACATGTACATTTCCTCCTGTTATGTGTACAAGTACATTCCCTATCTTGAGTTCAAGTGCATTCCCTCCTGTCATGAGAACAAGTACATCCCTTCCTGTCAAATACATTCCCTCCTGTCATGAGTACAAGTAATAAAGTATTTTTCCTCCTGTCATGAGTACAAGTTCATTCTTTAATGTCATGTACAGGTGTACCCCTTCAGTCATGAGTACAGTACCAATACATTCTGTCATGCAAGTACATTATCTCCTGTCAAGAGTGCAAGTATGGTACCTCATTTCATGTGTACAAGTACAGTACATTACCCCCTGTCATGAGTACAAGTATATCACTTTCTGTCATGTGTACAAGTACTGTCTAGTAAGAAATTTTCACAGGGGCATAATTTTTACGCTTTTCGCGACCAAGTAACTAATTGCAAATTTAAGACCCGCGAAAATACCTTTGCAAATATGTGTACAAGGTACAGGATCTTGAACTTAAAATGAGCCTTGCAGAAATTTCCCACTGTGCAGTATATTCCTTTTTTTCATGAGTATAAGTATACCTTTCATGACGTAAGTATAACTATTATTCCCTATGCCATATCATGATAATAAAGTAGAAGCCCAGTTTTACATGGTAAATGTTTTGAAATGGTCAAGTTAATATTCTATGAGCACATAATTCTGCTCAGGAGTATTAGTACTGACAAGCAAATTGGTAATAGTATGAAACTTTAGAATACCCCAACATGCTCATCACAAGTTTATTATTCATGATCTCTTTCTCATTTGTGCCACTCATTCTCTGTCGTTCATTTTGGTAAATTTATGTTGTGAAACATGAAAATTTATGTAATACATATGATTTTGATAAATCACTTTGAGCACTGTTTTAAAAGAAAAAAACCATACTTCGTTCACATAGATTGAAAATTTGTTCAAATCAAATAAAGAAGCGTCCATTGGAGAGCCTTTCAGACAGCCTTCTGATGAACGGAATAAGAAAAAAAGAACGTCATTTCAAAAAAGAAGATTTTACCAGTCACAGTATTTGTATATCTCTCCTCTTGAGCATTTCTTAAATAAATAGCCTTATGCATTTGCTGAATGCATCTTTTACATGAAGCAGCGTCTGCCTTCTTTTGTCTTGTATGAATGGCAGCTGCCATGACGATGATGTATTTGCTAACAAGCTTCCTCCTACCTAACTGAAACCCACCCCTATGAGCAGGTGTGAGGTACGTAGTCGTCAAGTCGAGGAAGATTAAGTGTTTTGTTCATCCTTCAGATTGTATATATCTAAGAATTAAATTCACTCTTGAAGTACCCATCATTATCAAGAACAAAATGTGCCATGGCGTCGTTGACTTCTGTCTTGAAATTTTTTGGTCATTTATGTCTTTCACGTAATGTAATCAAAAAGGGGCAAGTGTGGCCAGGTGCTCAGTTACCATGACAGTATGGCAACTTGCCATATATGCAGACAATTGTTGAAGGGGTTTATTTCTCATTTTATGTAAATCTTAACTTCAAATAATGTTGGTAAAGTTTGGTGGTATAATTGCATGGAGTGATTAAGTGGAAAAATTAAAGACGTGAAAGAATTTTAGTTTATTTAACAGATTCTTTTTATTGGCTTTGGTGATGTAAGCTTATTTCCTATGAAAACTTACTTCATACATTTTTTTCACCATTACTGGAATGATGTACAGTAGTGGACTGTTGAGGGCTCTTTTTTACCAAATCTATCTCAAGATGGTAACATTTAAATACTGATAATAGGATCTGGTTGAAATTAAGTTACGGAAAAGAGTGAACCTGTTGAAGGAAAAAAAGACTATGGTGTGGATGACTTTTCACATTTTTTTGGTGAATCTCGCAAGTAATAATGACAAAAAAGAAATAAATATTCTTCTAGTCTTTAAATAGTAGAAAGAATCTAAGAAGTACTTCTTTTAAGCATAGGATATGATTCCCTTACACTTAAATTTCTTAAAATTACTTAAAAGGTACATGAATTGTTGTGATGCCTTCCTACATTGTCCACTACTAATGCAGCAGTATATGAAGCAATGAAGCCTTGCTATATGGAGTGTGATTGTTCAACCCCCAGCTGGGATGCAGTAAGACAGGGGTTTACATACAAGAGCAATCTACACTTTTCTCTGAAAGTGACCTTATAAATGGAGTAAAAAAAATTTCAAATCTGACTAAAAAGAATTGAGGTGGAAGCTACTAATGTGAAGTTACTGTACCATCAAAAGCTCATATGAGTCCATCCCTCATTTCTGGTTGCTTAGTGGCTAAAATAAGTGACCATAATTATATTAACTGCAGATCACATAGCCTTGTCCATTTTACTGTCAAATTTATAGTGATATCCAATTTACTGTAATGCATACAGTATTATCTCCTGCAACAGCATTGAGCAAAGTCTCCCAAACCGTGGCATATGTGGAGCGAGGGATCACATGAAAAAATTGCGGAAGTTCCTACCTCAAATACAGTATTCACAATTTGACCTGCAACATTGTTTTCCTAATAGTTCTCCTCCAGAAGGTGACCTTTATACCTAACATTAGGATCATCATCATTTGGAAAAAAGATCAACATCATTCTGCAAATATCCATGGTAGAAAACATTCTTTTGTATCAATTCCAATTTTTTTAGCCAGCCTCAACTATACTGCAGTAACAAAAGGAAATACAACCTCCCCCAATTTGGTAACTTTGCACATGACAAATTCAAAATGGGGGGGGGAGGGAGAGGAATGCCCTTGATCACATATTCCACTGAAGATGCTGGTAATCTTGACAAAACAATGTCACCATTACTCTCTTTATACTTCTTACAGTTTGTCAAGTTTGGCAAATTTTCCCAGGATTGCTACTACAGTATGTAATTGCTTCACAGTTAGTATGACTCCTGCCAAAAAAATCCTTTTTCTGATTTTCAACTCTGTCAGGGAGCAAAACTATATGAATATTAGTTTTCGCATCATTTGCGACTTCATGTGGAGATATTTCGTCGAATTGATCTGTCTGGGATGATGAATAGTTTGCTTATTTGGCCCATCAGCCTCTTGGTAATTCTTAATAAAACTCATATCCCTGCTGTTGTGCGATGTCTTCAACAATATGCAGGTTTACATGTGCATAAGCGTATCATATTTATCCCTACCCAATGTCCCAGTCGTGTTCTGCCTGAGGTCCTCCTCCTTTCCTGGTTTCTACGGAGATGACTTTCTGCCTCATCCAGCAGCATTAAAATGCATGGGCAGTCGTGCATCCACGCCCTCATCAAAGCGGCCCCCGAGAATCCCTTGTTTTCCCTTTCTGTCACGAGCCCAGAATCTCTCAGCTGTGAAAATTAACCGACAATCTTGTTCAGGTCTTTATATCTCTTACACTTAACAGGGGATACCAGTATCTTTGGCAAGCAATTACAACCACGGCTCAAATCTCCGTGCGATTTCTTCTTCTACTCACAAGAGACTACTTGTCACTGAGCATCTTTTCAACTTGAGCAATCACGGTATTGCCTTTCTTCTTTGATATCTCCCTCGAGTTTTGTTCAGAGAATCTCTGAGTTTTTCTATCCTTTCCACCCCATCGTTTCGGGGCATGTGAACCTTTAACGTCCCTGTAGTGCTCGGAGCTCGATTACAGCTTGGTGTGCTTGCCATTTTACAGATACATTATTCCATTTTGTTCCTTTATTTACCTTTGGTCCTCTTTTCCTCGGCTGTTTTCATGTAACGGCGTATACCGGACTAGTGTGTTTTCTTCTATTGTGCAGATTATTAACTTCTTGCGCCTCATCATGTAAATCTGTCCCGCAGGAATCACCATGCTAATATTTGATCAATCGGAGCATGAACCATGACGTTTCTCTGCAGTGTCACCGACGGGGAAGAGTGATTGGGGAAAATTGAGAGAGGAGAAGCTATATCAATCTCAGCACGTCATGTGTGAAATAATGTACACAATCGTGGCAGCGTATGGTGAAGCCATCCCTCCATTGAACATGTGTCAAAATTACAAGCTGCTCTTTTGGCTAATTTTCCAATAAAAGCAAGATGTGATGCAATTCAGGAAGGGGAACATACTTTGACAATGATCCAGCCAAGGGCAGAATGCAATTGGTTTAAGTCGATGGTTTGTTTGTTTAAAACAGGGTTATCCAAAGATTGCAGTTACATATGGTAGAATAATTCCATTATGATTTTAAGCAGTTAGTGCTGAACTGGCAGGAAGTATGTAAACATTCAAATTGATGAATTGTTGGTCATTAAAGAAAAAAGTACAGTTACACATTTCAGACTCTTCAAACAACCTCTGGAATAGTACAGGAGAGATTCGTAAGAAATTTCAATAAGGTTATATTGAACTTTATCCTTGGCACATACCAGCTTCGAAATTGCATCCACTTTGAAGAAGTTTTGTTTTTATATGTTAAGTATCTCGTTGTATGAAGGGGCTTACAAGAACAAACCTCAAATTGATTTTCAAGCTTTTTTTTTTTTTTTTTTTTTGTTTCTTTTAATTTCTCGGAAGTGCAATATTTAAATGATGTAGAGTTATAATGATAATACAGAGAATTCAAAAAGTGTTGTATTGGAAATGAAAACAAGTTGTTATAGGAGCTCAGCAAAAAGAAGTGATAATCAAATGAACAATGTAATTCAATATATTGAGTCAGTCAGTGTATAAAAGAAATTAAAATATCAGAACTTAAATGGTTTCTTTTGCTTAGTTAACAGTATGAGAAAACAAAATAACACAAATTTAAAAAAATGTATACAGATATGTTAAATCTTATAAATAGATTTTAGAAGTACATGAAATGGAAAATTTTGTGTAAGAATGTGACAATGCTTAGTAACAGTAATGAAAAAATTTTTAAGTACAAGTATTAATCAAACTGACTTAGGCATTAGTGCCAAGCAAGGAAAGTTTTTTTTGCTTGTCAATTTTCAACTTACAAGTATGCTGTCAGTCACTGATGTAAGAGGTTAACAATTTTGTTAGTTGTAAACTTGTAATATCCAGGGCCAGATCCTGGAAATCTTAAGGGGAGGGAGAGGGCTAATTCCATGAGGGCAAAGTTTGCACCTATGAGTGTGAAATGAAGGAAGCCTTGATAGGGAGGGAGGGGGTCCAGGAAAGACTTTAAGTTTTAGACACTTATACAAGGTATTTCATGGCATTTGGCAGTCAGAATAAGCACACATATTATACAGCAATTGTGAGAGCATCTCTAAAAAAAATAGCAAAAGTGGTGCCCAAAGAGTGGGGGCTGGAGCTAGGTAAGCCCCCCTCCAGATCTGCATCCGATATCCTTGATTAAATAAAATGTTACCACAGTCTGTAATTTTGTTGTAATTCAGCCCTTTCTTAACCAGTTATAATTCCCATAACATTGAAAAAAGCCATCATTTTGAAGCAAAAATAATAAAACGCTGAAGATGCCAACATCTTTTTGATGCAAGAAAACACAAATTTCTAGCCAGTGAATGGTCATTTACCATTTTTTATAATAAAAAGGAAAAAAATTCTATTCCTTTTCCAGGTTTTGTGGACTGGTTTGCAAGTGTTCAAAGTCACAGTGTTTTGGATTCTGTATTTTGAAAGGAAGCACAAGTTAATGATTAAGCACAGTGATGTTAAGTTCTATCAACTGTAATTTGCACAAATAAGATTTCAAACTGACTGATTCTTAAACCATGATTCTTTTTTTTTTTTTTGAGATTTCTCATTTTCTCACTGCTTGGAGACTATTACTGTAAAAAGTCTATTTTGCTCCACTTTAATACCTCCTTATATAGGTATTGCAGTAATTGTCTACTTTATGTGTGTGGCGCAGTCTCTGATTACAGAGGACACCGTTGCCATACCTTGTCTAAGAGTATTTATCGACCAGAGACCAAGGTCAAAATTGCAGACCGTCCATCCATGGAGGCAAAAGTTAGGTCCGAGTTTACAGTGTCTTGACATACCAATCATTTCCTCCTACTTTCTTCACCATCGTGTCATTAACAGGGATTTCTTGCGTATGCAGAGATGCCAAGGTCGGATGATTTTTTAGAGGGTGAAAATTTTTGACACTTCCCGTTTCCTGTCTAAGCATTTCTTGGAGACTGACTCCTGTTGACATAGTTGTATGACCCGAATTTTCAAAGTCCTTTTTTGTTTTGTTTTTTTTTTGCTTTTTTGCACTTCAAGTGTTGATTTCTCGCATTATTTTGGTTCAGTGTGATGAATTTTACGCTAAAAAAGTACAATGTGGGTGATTTTTAAAAATGCGGGAGATTCGGACAGTTAAGCGGGTGAGCGGGAGATGACCTGAAAATGCGGGTGACACCCGCCCAGTGCGGGTGACTTGGCAGGGCTGCGTATGGTGTACACAGAACTAGCCCCAGGTTGTAGTGCATCTCACAACACTGGATAAAGAAAACATGCCCTGTAGCCTACATACAGCACAAGTATTTTTAGTGTACAGATGTTATCTGGTCGTGGTGAGTGTGTCGAGGTATGTCCTTTATAAAACAAAAATACATGTGTGTATTGCTTACATACATACACTAAGTTGGAAACCTAGTATCTCTTACCTACGCTTTGGGACTCGGAAAGTTAGAAGATATTTCTCAGATGATGGTGGCTTGCCACCATGTGACTTGCTACCATTTTTTAATGCCAACTCTTATGCAAATAAATTAAATTTACAATACATCTTGCTTCAGCATTTAAAGAAGAACTATTCCTTAACTCTTCAGGAATTATGAGGGAAGATATACCTCTCTTTAAGGTATGAAAAGCATCAAAATGTTGTCAACATTTTGTGCACACTTGACGCATGCAGAGGAACAACTAACCGAGGGAGACTGAACCATTTTGGACCTAATGCTAGTGTTCAAATTGACCATAATTTTGCACAGGGCATATATTAGACCTTAGCCTCTAGTTAATAAATACACTTAGTACAGTGTAGGATACCTATTTATTAGTAAGCATACTCTCTTTTATGTCTTGCAGATTGGCATTCCGTCAAAAGGATCTCCAAGATAAATTGTCAACAAATCATGCTGGTCGTTTCTTGGACGTCATATGGAAACAGTATGGACTCAACAACCAAGATATTAAAACACTGGCTCACCAGATAAGCTGCAGTCCTGATGTGAAGCAAGACAGTTCCTAAATCTTTGTCTAAAGATGCGAAATGTTAGGTGGACCAATGGGCTCCCTTACAACACTGATGTTTTGCGGCTGTATGGGAAGAATGTGCCATCCCTGCCCACATTTTGCTGTCAGATTGACATTGGTTTCAGGTCAATGTCTACATTGGGCTGACTGTCCACTGCATTTGCTGTTTGTAAATCATTTGACGTCACATTAGGGCTGAGAGAGATCTGATTTAAAAAAAAAGATATGATTGTCTAGTGTTCTTACAACATCATACCAACTTCAGGAAAAGGATGAAAATATTTTGCATTGTCCATCCAATACATTATTAAAGCCCTTAATAGGTTGTTTCGTAATGAGACCTCCGTCTCTGAAACTGAGCCGTAAAACCTCATCCAACTAACTTAATGAGACCTCAGTTTGATCTCAGACCACCTTCAATCCCACCAAGTGGCCCTTAACTCAAAGTCAGCCTGATAGCAGAATTTTTATGGAATGTCACCCTTCAAGACCCTTTGACAAAAGTTAATGAACAAAGCATGTTTGTAAACAGAAAAGTAGAAATATCCATCTCCCACCATACCCCTCTTCCTTGTCCTTTCTCTTCCCCATATTGGTTAAACAAACCATTGATGCTGTCGTGGAAGCGGGTGCGTCCTGCTCCCACTGGAACTGCAGATCACGAAAATACACGTAGTTGATGATTAGTGTCTTGGTAGAAGCTTATTGGGATGGGGACCATGCAGGACTGGAAAAAGGTGCATGCACTGGGAAGCAAGAAACTACTGTTTTGTTTACTCTGTCATCTCAAATCAGTGCTGGTCAGATATAGCACTGTCTGAGCTCAGTGGAAGTCCTCACTTCCGCTTCCTTTTGGGCTTGACCGCCACCTACCAGCAGTGGTGACCACCAAGTATAAGTGAGCTGTGGTACCAATAGGTTGCAGGACTATAGGTTTCAAATCCTTGAAAAGAAAGCAATTCATATTTCATATTTTATAATGGCCACCCATTACCATGTCCCACATTTGATATAGAAAATAAGTTGTAAATAAAGGTGTTGTTGAATCTCTGGCCTTTAGACATTTGTCATGTGATATTACCACATTTCCAGTTTGTTTGTGTTTTATTTCATAGTACTGGCTTTACAACTTGTGTGTAGAAAGTGTGTAGCAAGCTCCTAAATGTTGTAAATGTTTGGTGTCCAGCAGGTCAGAAAACAGTAGTACTCATGATTCTAACATGCTGGTGAAAACATTTTTACGAACAGTCTGACAAAAATGAGAGAAAGTTTTTATTTATGAACCAGAATCAGAAGAGACTGCTTCGACACAAAAATATGTAGTCTCTTTTGTTGAGTTAAAACACTGATATTTCTGTCATTTCAATTTATTGTGATAAACATTTGCAAGAAATTATTTCCTATGTAGAGGATAGGGTGGGGAGAGATGTTGGTAGCTAGGTCTAGAAGATTGAGGGGGTTGTATTCCATTGTATACTGTTAAAAATTTTGTCTTAAAACAGTCTCCAGATAAGAAAGGGAGAGGAGAAGGACACAGAATAATTTTATTTGATTGTGATTAAATCCTAAATGTAACACTCCTCTGAGCTATTAGGAATGAGAGACCATCTGAAATATAGTTATGTTTGGGATTTGAGCATGTTAATGCTAACTTTTGTCTAATTTTAAAGGGAGTTTGAGAGTAGGAGTACTTTCTTTGGGTATCAGATTCTGGGAGTGAATGAAAATTAGGGGATTTACATGTTGCTTATACCCATTAGTTATGGGTAGTTTTTAAAAGACAGTGAATGGAGTTCAAATCCCTGGAAAGAAAAAGAGCTCCTTAAATCACGTTGAAGGGAGAAAAAAGTTGTAAGATGTGAATGATATTGACTGTATAATATTTACCATAAAACAGCCAACCATGGTAAATAGACAAGCAGGCCTAGTCATTGTAACAATTTGCATAAATCCAAATAAGCTGCTGTTAGCTTGAAAAAAATGACACAAATGATTTAAATGATATTTCTGGAACTGATTTTTTTTTATCAAACAGGGTGAATTGGTACTCAGACCCAGTGTTTTCAGGTACTGGCTCACATTATCAATGAGTAAAAAAGTAGCACCACAAAATCATAAAATGAGATTAAGGGGACATTTTTTATTTCAAAATAGCACCAAAAATAGAAAAGTAGTTCAGACATTGGTTATGGGTCTGTTTCACTGTCTGCTATGTCATATAGAAAAGAGAGTAAGTGTAGTGGTACTATGAATGGAAGAAGACAACCAAGGAGTGTATAGCAAACATTACTCTGATATTGACCTTGCAAGTAGGTTTGATAAAAGAATATTTTAAGCTTGAAACAAGGTTTGGTATATTATAAAAGGGGTACTCAGTCTAAGCATTTTGGTAAAATTTGCATTAAAATCCACCTCATGTTTAAAGATGTATTGGCAGATGAAATTGTCTTATCCATCCCCATGCAAACTTGAAGCAAGCATGTGGAACATCATAACCTTACATTAATGAGCACTCTTTTGTTTTCCTTTAAACTTTATAACCAATTTTTTCCACAATCTTATGATATCAGAATGGGAATTCATGAGGAGCATAGAAATTTGTCAAAAAATAAAATTTCTCATGAGCAACTCATCTCCTTGTTACCTTCAAGGTCAAAATAATAAAAAACAAGAGAAACACTTTATCATGAATGTGAGGAGATGATATAACCCTTGCTTACTTCAAGCTTTCTTTAAGTCACAAATGTAGTAACTCCATTTGGTGATATATTGAGATCTATACATCAAAATGAAATGGAAATTTCACCAGAATACTAAGATTTTAATTCTTCTTTCACATGTCAAAAGTACTATTTTGCTTCAATCATTCCTTTAAGTGGTCTTCAGATCTGTGTGGCATAAACTCCCTCATATCATAAATGGATAAGTTGTAATCAAACTATTGTAATACATCATTTGAACATGTGGCTGTACATCAAAAAAGTCCTAAAACTCAACTTATAAGATATTGCTTAGACCATAAAGTGATATCAAGTGTAGTTTGCTTCCTCTGAGAAGAAGGGGTGGCGGTTATGTTGGGAGCATTTTTCATCAATATTCATGTAGTGTCTTCAACACGTACAATTGGTTACTAATCCACCCAGGTGGCAAAGGAAGCTTCACAAGAAGATTTTAATTTGCAGCAGGATTCTTGCAGGTATTATGCATATCACATGCACAATCATGCAAGCACTGCCTTGAATGAAGTGTTGAAGCTTATTGTGTTTCAATGTTATATGTTAATCGGAATTTGATTAAAGCATGAAGGTCACATCAATCAACACTGTTTTCTTTTCTTTTTTTATAACTTAAAGACAGACCCTCATTACCCCCAAGCACATTTTTGTTGGGGGAAAGCAAAATTCTCAATTGGGTACTGCTGTTTGATTGACATCAGGGCTAATAGTATTCTCACTATTATATGGCCTTAAGCAAATAAAAAAATGGGTTTGTGTCTGCACAAGGAAGAGCTGGAGACAGTTGTGGGAGGGGCTAGGAGTAACTTAGTTAAATGAATTGAAACTGTCTGAGTTGATGAGAAGGTTGCCCCTTTAACCGGTTTTTCCCTCCATAATCTCATGTTTTCATAACGTGAATACTTGAGAGACCTGAGCATTTTGCAAAGATTCACATTTCCTGTAGGTAAACCGTACAAATTAAAGGGTAAACGCTGACACAGTGCATCGCAACGTGTTTTAACCAGTGAACATTATAAGGGCGCTTCCACTGTATACGGCAAAGATCTGGTTGATTGGCGTGTCTCCGTACGTACAGAGTGCATTCTGCTTCAGAAGTTACATTTCATTTTATACGTTTTTCGAAGGATTAGGAGTAATTTTAACAACCGGTATAAGTCATGGTACCGGCGGTGTTTTGTATATACTCCTAACTTGAAAATATTTAGTTTCTCCGCCAGCAACTGGGGCAATAGCAACGACGTGATATTAGTATTACGAGCCGTTGCTTTGTTGCCTAGCCAAATTGTAGCTTCAGTCCAAATCGCTAGACGTCATCATTCTCCCTAACTTTAGTTCAATAGGGTAAACTCATAACCCTATCATTTTCAAGGTCAGAGCAACAGATTGGAAAAGAATGCATCGCTCATCATCGTGAGATGATATCACTCCTGCCTGCTCCAAGTTCACTTTTGGTTACAAACGTAGCAACTTCATCTGCTTATATCTCAAAAATCACAAATGAGAATTGAATGTAATTTTTTCACAGAGTGTAGATTTAGTTCCTTTTCCATGTGATAAAAGTAATTTTTGCTTGAACCCTTCCTTTAAACTCCATCCTAAGACATTTCACCAGCGATGTATTACATATTGAGTACTGCCAGACGTCTAGACACTTGTGATAAGTTTCATCTCTAGTCTCCCGTATGACCTGAATGTCCCATGATATTGTGAAATTTTCATGTTATGACAATCGAAATTTTTAGCGTAAAAATCTTTACGCTTGGGACTGGTTTTCCTGCCTTTGAATTTAATACCAAGAACAATCCATGAAAAGACAGATCATGATAATGTATGAAATAATTATCGCTAATAGTGTCTTTTTATACCCCTGATTTTTGCTCAAATTTTCCGGTATCTATGCTGTAAATATGGTGAAACTTTTTTTTGACGAAAATCATGAGGAGATAGTGCACCCACTCGACCATATTGAGTCCAGCGATTGTAGATCGAAGAGAAGGGACGGTAAGGGGCATAAAGCATACAGTCAGTGACGCAGCCATAGGTTGGTGATTGGGGAGACAGATTAAATCAGAAAGTCGGTGTAAATTGTGCATATTCACATCGGTGGTAGTTTGCATCCGGAGGTAATCCTCCCTTGTTTTGTCACCTTTTGCAGGTGATGTCCTGAGGATGGGATTTTTTTTTGTCCATTTTAGATGGCTTAGATGCAAATTGGTGCTACCTTTGGCAAATTTTGGAAGTGATCGTGTATTGGAAAACTTTCACAATTAAGTGATTTCTTACTTTGGTTGACTGCAAAGAAAGGTGTTTTCTATGTGGAAGGGTAACAACTCCCTCCTTGAACAATTCTTGTCAGGGTTTAGGTAAAATGGTGGCATCTTTGGCAAAACTTCCAAATAATTACATGCTTAGAAATTATCATTATTTAGTGATGTGACATGGCACTCGATATAAAAAATGTATAACAGCAAACACATGCTACGAATGTTACTGTATATGCTACTCATGATATTAGATTGCTCTAGGATTCTCTATTGATGCGGGGTCCCTGCGGAGGTTGGAGATGTACTTGGAATAATGTATTATTTCGTCGGTGATGGTTTGCAAGATTTACCGTGACGAATGCGCACCAAGCGCGCCGAAATGTTTGCATTGAAAATCATTTTTAATAACAAAAGTTGTGTGCATACTTTGCGCCGAGACACTTTTAATTCCTAAAAAAATGCATCCACCAATTAGAGGCCGAGAATTCTGTCTAGTAATTCTTAAAAGTTTTCAATTTTCATAAAATATTACTTTCCCTGAATTCCACTACATTTTTTTTTTTTTTTTTGCAATGCTGTGCTCCACCATATTGATGCACGAGAACAAGCGGCGTTACTGTGGAACCCTCACTATTGAACCATTGAATAGTGCGAATATGTTTGGGAAGGTTTTGATAGTAAGCAGTCATGCGGTGAGGCTACACGCGCGCGGAGGGCGTGAAAATTTCGGCAAGTTGAGCAGAATTTGCGAGAACTTGATTGTTTACTACTTGTGATAAGAAATAAGTAAAATAGATTCATCATTCCGCCAGAAACACACCTTACCCTACCCCCTACATAAATCTTTAACATAAACGCCTTTATGGCTCATTTTTAAAAAAAATCGGAAATCTGATTGGGGGAACGTGCCCCATGCCCCCCGTGCCAGCGCCTCTGCATGTTACCGTCATATGTTTGAAACCGCGACTCTATTCATCTGCAAGATTCCAAATCTTTTTCGTCATTTCTTTTCCAAAATATCTTTCCTTTTCAGAGCTTACCTATCGTATTGTAGTTTAACGAAGGAGTCATATTGCATCACTTTGACAATGTAATCATCAGATCATAGGCGAAGGAAGCTGTTTGAGACTGGGGGCTGAACCTTGTTTCGGATCGCCGTTCTGGGGGAGGGGCGTCCCCCTCCCCTTTGAAAAATTTTTGGATTTTTGAGCGACCTTAGATGCAATTTGGTGCATCACTTTGGACAAATTTTAAGGTAAACTACTGCAAATTTTTTACATTTTTTGGAAAAGTTTTGGATTTTTTAGGGACCTTAGATGCAATATGGTGCATCTTTTGGACAAATTTTACGGTAAATTACTGCCAAATTTTGACATTTCTTGGAAAATGTATGGTTTTTGAGCGACCTTAGATGCAATTGGTGCATCAGTTTGGACTAATTTAAAGGTGAATTACTGCAAATATTTCACATGTCTTGGAAAATGTTTTGGCTTTTGAGGGACCTTTGATGTAATTTGGTGAATCATGTTTAGACAAATTTTAAGTAGACTATTGCACTTTTTTGCATTTCTTGGAAAATTTTTGGACTTTTGAGGGACTTTAGATGAATTTGGTGCATCATTTTGGACAAATTTTAAGGTAAATTACTGCAAATATTTGACATTTTTAACAGAAGAGACAAATAAGGGGTTTTTGGCCATGGAAAGTGGGCGGCTGAAGCATACTTCCGCCCCTACAAATTTCGCTGGGGCTGTAGCCCCAGCCCCCCCCCCCGCTTCCTACGCCCTTGAATTTAATAGCAATATTGCGATATCGTTAAAACATAGCATAGGTAGCATAGGGTGTTTGGTGATTTTATCTGCCTGTTCAACACTTCCATCGACTTTCATTTACCCTCACGTGGCTGTACATGCTATTTAATGATACATCTTTTATCAAGTCTATACATTTCCTTTACTGAAATAATGAGTTGAACCACTAGTCCAACCAATTAAGGGACTAGATTGGCGAAAAATTTTCATCAGACTCATATTTGGAAACATGAAGTGCTGGCATGTTCGCGTACTCTATACTTTATGTCGCGTTCCATCGGCTCGGTGATCACGGTGTGCACGAGCGCTATTTTTTATGCAGCGTACATAAGCTAACATAATTTTGAACTATCAGTTCTGCAGAAAAAAGAAATGCAGTGCGCACGGACCCAATCGAACGCCGTACAAGCTACACAAGAACTTCGTGTCTTTCTCTCTGATCTGGGGCAGTTTTCAGACAAGGATTTTTTTTTTCATAAGTGATGGAACAGGATTGATTTGGTCAGTATGTTTTGTAGTACTTATGAAGTACTGATTTAGCAATTAATTTTAATCGTGCATACACCGTAACGAGTCGTGTTCAAAAACGTCCTCTTAACATGAAGCTGTCGTTATTCAAAGTTGATCATGCGTGTAGGGAAGCTTTAAGGGGACATATGAAACCACAAATATGAACAGAGATAAGACACAAAAAAATCCGAAATCTCAGTTTGGGGAAATATAAACTCAATGGCCAGAGGAATAGAATAACATTAACATCTGTCGTGAATTTTGTAACAACCAAATAAAATGGTGGAATGGCTGATTTAAAGTCCGTTTGTTGAAAGATTGCCAAATGGGGTTCTTTGTTATATATCTGTTTATGTCAGTATGTAAGCTTGCCATACGATGGGATGAGATTGCTCAGAATTCTATTTTATTTGAAAGGTTTGAAGAAAAAAGTCTGTTGTAATAATAAAATATTTTTAATTAGTAATCACACGTGTTTTGCTTTTCATTCAATTTTCGTTTGGCTAAACCGATACTCCTTAGAAGGTGATTGGATACAGACATACTTTTTGCAAGCTGCTCAAAATTGTGCTTTCCAAGAAAATACTTGAGGGATATGACCCACTGAAATCTGAAACTACACCCAAAAGGAGATAAGACCCGAAGGGAGACGAGTGTTGACGAGAAGATGCCAGGCAGCCTTGCGGTAGTGTGAGAATTAACTATCATGAACAACATTTCTGCAGTTAAAGTTACTTCCTCTAAGGTCAAGGTGCCAACAACCGAAAGACGAACACCAATTATCCCTGAAACATTTCTGCTCCTCGTACGTGCCTTGAAGGAAACCAAACTTGAGGTGATCAGCCGCTCAACCTTTAAACCTCTTTAGGCTGCATCAGTGGTCATTCGCACCTGTTTTCCTAAACTGACTGAAAAGAACAGATGTGGAAATCTCGGGGAGGATATGGGGATATATATCCCAGTGGTGTATACAGGATTTTTCAATGGGGGCGCAACTGAAAAGTCGCGATAGGACAGTGGCGGCTGAACATCTTTATACGTGGGTACAAAGTGTGTATGAGTAGCATGCGTGGGGAAGCGCAAAACCCATAGTCGGTGGGGTCCAGGGTCCCTTCATATGACCCTGGTGGAGTCCTGGGGCGCAAAGTTCTGGTGGGGATTCGGGGCAAAGCCTCAGGAAGCTCGGGGCATTTTAGTGTTTCAGATACTCAATCTTTTGGCAGGGCTGTAACATCCGAGTCCGGACTCGGCATCGATTCCGAACTCGAGTCCGTTTTTCGCCGGACTCGGAAATGGCTCGGAATGGGAGGTGACGGGATTGGAACTGGTCCAGAATGGGCTCAGCCGAACTCGGACTCGGAGCCGATTCAATTTGAGTCCACAAAAAATGAAAGTTTTACTAATTTTTCTGAGGCAACATTATTATTTGTGCATAATTTAACAAGTAAATGGTCAAATACAGTCAACCAAATTACAGGGTCAGGAAGAGTATGAAATTGACTCCTGAAAATCATCATAAGCTACGTGTAACTGTGAACATTACAAAGAGCATTTGTATGAGGGGCTAAATTGTCAAATGGCCGGACTCGGAATTGGCCCGGAAATGGAAAACCTAAACCTGGAATCGGAATTTGTTCGAAACCGGAGGTTACTGGACTCGGAATTGGCCCGGAATGGTGGTCACTGGAATCGGATTTGACCTGGAATTTGGTTAGGTGGAATATCTGACACTTATTGAAATATTATAGCATATTTATACACATAGCCACAGCAAGGAAGCCTCAGAAAATACGGTAGTTAAGTATGCACATGTTCGTCAAGCATTCCCTTGAAATACAGAGGGTAGAAGGTTTTTCACAACTTGAGACTGACGCAGAAGAACTGCCTGTAATAAGACTTCTTCAGCTCCGCAAGCGCAGCCTTGGACATGAAACATGGAGTGTTCTGCGAACAGCCATATGGTCCTTGCGTCGTCCAGGAGTTACATTATGGTGGGACCAGATGAAAATTCCATGAAAGCTGAGTTAGTAACAAGTTATTAACAAAATGAGAATATTGCACGGAGCTTTTCCAGCTGACATCCCAGCTAAATGACACTGGGAGCACACCAAGCTCTTCACAGTCATCGAATCTTTACGAACTTTGAACGAAAATCTGCGCGAACAGCTTGCAAAAGAATGAGAGAGAAAATTAGGTAGCCTATACCAAAGAGGGGATTGCACTCACAAGCACTGATTTAGAATGTTTATTCCTCGCATATGTGGTTTAATACCGCAGAGTCACCATGGACCAAAAATATGTTTGACTGATGGGTTTGTATAGCTTGTAAAGCTTCAAACCATAGTCTGATAGTCATCGCCTATATTATTATGCCTACTTAATGGGGAAATATTGCGTTTGTTTTAGAGAAAATTTTCATATTTTTTAAACCAATCGTAATAGAGACAGAATGATAGACAGTAGGGCAGCTTTCTTTTCAAGGAATAAGGCTCCCACAGGAAGAAATTCAGTTATTTGTTGAACAAGAGTAATTCGTTCACCCAAACTTTTTAAAATTCAAATGATTCAACATCCGCCACTCTTGTAATACATATTTTTTTGAGGATATTAAGCCATTGCTAGAGTTTGTTGTTGAGACTGAATGGTTTAGTAATGTATGCCATTATGGATCATTTTAAACGCAATATTTCCCTCTAAACAATAAAATTGCAGCATGAAAATCTCTTAATGCCCATCAGGCTTCTTTACTTGACTGGAGTTTATGGGCCAGAGTACGTCATGTGTATTATTATTCTAATAGTATTTGTGTGCGAAGCGCTCTAAAACTTTTGCACTAGAAATCATTGACCATGGCAAAAATTGCATACAGGTAAGCACTGATATATTTTCAGTTTTCTAACAAAATATGTCTGCTACCAAGGTCATTTTTAATTGAAAAATTTCTTAAAGGAAGAGAAGAGCGAATAAATGTCCTTCGTATTTATGCAATCTGTTTCCCTCCGTAATCACATCTGCACACACACGTACATACACAAATAATTGTGAGACATTTACCGTTGAATAAAGCCAATACGTTTGAAGTGGTGTTGAAGAAATTCAGAAAGGCAGGTGAAAGCGCACATTTTTTTCAGTAAACGAAAGGTTTGTGACAGGAAACAATTCAAATGCTTCCATCGTTCTTTTGTAAAATAACCTTACCCCACTCCCTCTGATAACCTTGTGTAACTTTTGAGATCATTATAAATTCTATTCGACTGTAGCTTGGGGCATGCCCCGACACCCCTTGCCGGCGCCACTGTTCATAGGAAGAAAAGTTTACTATGCGATCGATTTCCAAATGAGGGCACAGTAGAGCCTGTGCCCGCCTGACTACGGGCCTGATGTCACGGCGTTTAAAGACAAGTGGTTCCAGAGTTTACCTCACTGCATGATATGAACACTATACTATACGCACAAGTCACTCAAGTTACTTTGCGCGCAGGACATGCTAGCCTTTACCTGCAGTACTGACGGTATTATACTTATATACTGCTCGTATGTTATCCATTGACTTTCATGCTTCCTGATCGATACGCATAATTCTGGTACTCAGAATGGGAATGAGATATCCCATGTCGACTCATTTCCATTCCCCCGAGGTGTTCGTGCACTAGAAACTTATTTCCCTTTTTTCCTTTCTTGCTTTCTTTCTTCTTTACATTTTCTTTTTAATTTTTAGGTGCCTAGAGGCGGCGCCACTTGCACCCCTTGTATACCCACTACTGTATCCCCCACCAACTTCGGTGATTTGCTCTCAATATTGAGGCAGGCATGAAACTATTTTGAAATAATTTACTGTGTGGAAAATCAAAGTCAATGAGCGATTTCTCAAATATTGACTTTCACATTCTCACAAGGTTAATTTTGTTTCAAAGGCCGTTTATACTTCCACTTTTTCAAACAAGTCTCCTCTCTTGATCTTCTTATAGCCAGGATGTCGAGGAGCTGTTCAGGAAAGGGAACACGTGCAAACCGGAAACCGACTAGCAAGTGGCTCTCGTGTATGCATGCAATAATGATACAAATAGTAGCAACTAAATTGTTCCACTCTGTAGGGTGGGCGAGTAGCAGGGGTGGTTAAATTTAGACCGTGCTGCTTGAAAAATTTGAATCGTTTATAGTGAAAACGTGATGCAGAAAAAAAACTAATCAAGCGTAAAAGCAAACGTTGGATTATTTTAATGATTTTACGAGGTGGTATGGTCACTTTTTAGCGTGAATCGATATTATACTAAAAATTTTATTGCAAAAGTACGCCTATAGCCAGGGGCGTATATACATGAATTCGCGGGGGGGGGGGGGGATTGAACTATTTTGGGACCAACTACATTTCTTGGACACCGACTCTCATTGACCTAGTTGTACGATCCGAATTTCCTAGATAATTACAATTTACAGGACGGTAGTAATAATGATAGGCGTACGGGACTCTTCCAATTTGGGAGCAGAAAATTTTTTGCCCGAATCTCAAAAGGTTGCCCGAAATTCGTGGCAGTTCAGGTGCATAAAACAGACCACTAAAGCACTACATGCGCGCAAAGCGCCCGAAAATTTGTGCACATTTTTCGGGCATCCGATCAAAAGTTCGGGAACTCAGTAGAAAATTCGGGCAATCTTTTCACTTTTACTTCATCTCTGCCAGAATTTCAATTTGAGTAAGGTATCAAATGTTGTCCATGTCTGGTCTAATGTTACAAAGGCATACTGAACTGGATTTGAGACCGACTTTTGCGGCGCTCAGAGACCGACTTTTGATTGTCACGCGGGCCAAGCATTTACGCCCCTGCCTATAGCTTGAAATGTCAACAGCGGTAACGCATGAATGCTGCATAAAGCTTACTGGCTAATGACATTACATATCGTTACAGGAGCTTTCCTCGGATGGAAGACCTGCTGAAGACCTTACAGTGGCCCCTTAAGGATCGGGTACTGGACAACAGTGTGTAGTTCATAGTAATGTGGAAAGTGGTCAGTAGCGCCGAACTTCACCAACAAAGTAGAAAAAAGTCCGAAATGTATTGGTTTATTTTGAATCCAGGGTAGGTTACGTCCTTTATCGATACCAATGCGTAATATTTCAAGCGATGAGGCCTCTCCTTCCATTCGTCTGAGATAATCTTAAGATTATAATTCACAATTTGCATCTCGCCTTTCGAAAGAAAACCAAAGACCTTCATCTTTATGACCCGGTGATGATTTCAAAAGTGTGAATAAATGAAATAATTCCGTTATGAATGGCCTGCTCATGATACGACTGGTAAATATAAATATTCCCGGCAGTCCGACAGGTTATGTCACGTTACGTGATCAATCGCTTTAACATGGATATTTAATATTTATTTCTCATTGGCACATTCTTCGAGATGCCTCTGCTGAATAACTTTTTTGTTAGGATGTGGCATTAAAAGGCAAATAACGATAGATTTTTTTTCTCGTTTCTGAATAAAGACAATTGATGAGGGGGAGATTGACCTATAGAGAAAGTACTTAGCCTTTGCTCACCGAGGACGTCGCCGCAGTGGATAGTGGTGGGCACCATCCCCCCTCCACTTCCAATAATACAAGTAGAAAAGAGTTGAAGTACCATTTTTATGTGTATGCATGAAACTTAAAATGCAAGCGATTACCATTCTACTCAAAAATATTTTTCTGTAGGTTCATTTTGGAGGGCTGAATACAGCGGCCGCGCGGATGGCGTCACGGATATTTTTCTAAAGCCACGTTGGACGGGAAAATCTAAATATTTGATATGCAAAGTATGTTTTAAAGTATAGGCATCCAGGCGTGGTTCCACTTGTTCACTTTCAAACACTTTGCTACATAGTCTACATGTGATGTCTATTGCTTTAGGCTATATTATACTGCCTGCCTTGAAATTGATCACTGTGAAAGCATCAAGTTGCCACTAGAGCATAGAACTACTACCTGGACCATGCATTAGAGCATGAAGCTAATACCTGGACGATGCGCTAGAGCATGGAGCTACTACCTGGACCATGCATTAGAGCATGGGGCTTCTTACCTGGACCATGCACTAGAGCACAGAGCTACTACCCGGTCCATGCACTAGAGCATGGAGCACTACCAGGATCATGAACTCGGGGCAACACCCTGGTGAAAGTCACTGTATTATTCGGAAGCAGCACAATACCACATACGATTTCTAACCTGCTAACAGTCTAAGAGAACTCTTTTTCATGTTAGAAGCTTAATGGCGAAGCAATCTTTCTATAAAAAGAATATTTTTTCTGTAAAATACCACTGATTATGTACTCTTAGACAGTAAAGAAAAATGTATCTTAAGCATAATGTTCACCTCACCATTTCTGATAACCTATGCTCACAGAAGTTATCACTTTTTCAATGAGATTAATGATTCTACAAAAGATGATGCCATTTGGAATTTGAAGAGCGATGATAATATCATTAATGGACGCTCTTCATCTCTCCCTTCCCCACCCGTAATCGTAAAACACCACTACTTTTCCTAAAAGTTGCTTGTCTAGTCAACAAAGATTGCATGTAGCAATTCTTAAGACTATTTTAGCTGTCGGTGACCAGTCGTTTCACAGGTCGGAAGATCAATATGCATTGGTCAGATAGTGGATTTAACAGCTAGTGTCATTGGTTGATTATTGCATAAAAATTCCTTCAGATGCATTAGATGAAATTTGAGGCACTCATTGTTCAAACTACTTAAGTAAAACAAAGAAATGCTTTATTTTTTCAAATAATTTCAGTACATGAAAATTATGAAACAAAAATTTTGCAATCGTTGAAACTGTGGATTAAAAAAATTAGCAAGTAAGATTTGAAAACCAAGGTACGCTTTTCAAAGTAAAATCAAGGTTCACCGAAAGTTCTCGTGAAATATGCAAATGAATAGAGCCGCGATAAATCTAGAATTTAAATAAGATGTACATGAATTTTGATTCTATGAATTTTTCTCTTTAAAATTCTGATTTGTATAACGAATAATGTATGTAGTAATTGCTGTAAATAATGCATGCAGAATTAGCGAACAGAATTTTCAGTAAATACTTAGGACCAAATGAAATAAAAAATAAGAAACTTGATGTTGAGAAGAAAGTAGATAGATTGAAGATTAAAAGTACGTCATGGGTTTTCTTGAGTTGGGGGAAATCGCAATAAAAAAATAAGACGATTTCACGATTAAGAAATAAAAGAGAGTTATGCATGGGTTGCTACAGACAGAATCAAGAGGCAACCATGCATTACAACTGATGTCTTCGTTAAATCCGTGAAGATCTGGCGTTTCATTATGCATACAAACTTTCTCCTCAGGGTGGAAGGTGCTGGACATGGGGAAGGGGGGGGGGGACGTGGGTCGGAAACCTCTAAATAATATAGTTACTAGGTTTCACAATGGAAGTGTTATACAAAGTAGTAATTCCAAGTTTCACAGTATGATCTCTATTGACCTAAGGGGATCAAAAACTTCGACTAAAACGCGCTTTAACTTCTGGAAGAGGAAAATTAAATATTTGAGATAATAATCATCTGTGTTTTTCTATCTAGAGATATTCAGTGGCTCAAACATTGACCTCTGCTAAACATAAATGATTTTCAACCTTTGAACGCTTTGTAGTTATCTACTCTACGCCTGCAAAATACTGCTATGTCAGTAAAGGTCCATGCAGTCCCCATCACTCTCGTTTGAAGTGTTTGTTTTTTCCTAGAACTGCAGATGACCAGTGACCATCGGTAAAAATTGTATTTTCTTCTTCTCAGTGTTGGGACTTGGGAGGATGGTAAATGTTACTCTTCTTAAAGTATGATGTTTTTCAAAGTTTTCTGTTAGAGAAGTTTTTTACTCATATTGAGAAATCGTGGTACAAGATTTGCAGATTTTAACCTCTTAAGCTCTCAAATGACGTTTGACGGTTTGACCTTCACCAAAACGATAGATTGATTTCTCACACTCAGAATGGGCGAACCATCGTGACGTGGTAAGTGGCAAATTACCTTTCCTAAATGCCCCGTTTTTCTCCCGGTATTATTTTGTGACGCCAAATAACAAGTATCCTTCGGTAAAAATAGAGTGAACGCTTAATCAATATGGCGCACCCACATACCAAGTATGAGTTCTCCAATGTATTTGTCTTGAGATTTGTGGCGTAGCTAAGGGGACGTGGGACTTAAGCTACCCCCTCCATACAAACTTTTCTGGCTACGCAACCGCTTGAGATATCTTGTTTAAAACCAAAGTTTCACAAACATCTACGGTTCGTAGGAATACGTCACCACGAAAAAACAAATTCCGTTCATCATCTAAGACAAACATGGTCATAAGTAGTTTAGGTCGTTTCGTAGCCTTTTATAGGTTGTTTTTTCTATATTTTATGAAAATTTGACATGACGTAGAGTAGACAGCTCAAAAGAAAATTATATTATACCACATAATTTTTGTGAAACTTGGTGATTTCACTTTACTGCCAGCTGCCAAGTGATTCAATAGTGAAAATAGTGTCAAATACCGTTTATTGTAGTCACTTGTGTGTGATACCAAAGCATATTTTTTATGATAAGTTAGAGAAACTATTTGAAAAAAACGCAAAAAAATTGACCCGAAATGCCGAATTTTCATTCTTCCTTATCGCATTAATCCTGCCCGAAGATCCACATGAACTGCCTTGTCTAGAATTATTTCATTAGATGTGCCATTCTTTTTTCAAATTATTATTGTAGTAGGCCTAATTGTTACTGATCAATTTGAAAACCATATACTCTTGAGAATGAGCACAAGTAATAGAAGGAATTCCAGTTACCGACCTCTTCAAAATATGTAGGTCTTTCTCCTTTTCTAAAATCACCAGATACAAAAAAAGAAGAAAAATAACCTTTGTCGAAACCGTAGGTAGGCAATAGGACGTCTATTTCCCTGCTCTTAGATTGATGCATTGAGTACAAATGTAATGAAAGCATATGAGGAAGTGCAATAAAAAATCTATAGAGTTCTTCATTCACCCCGCCCCCTCTAGGGTACAATGCATGTGAGCCGAAAAGGGCTTGGCCACAAATAATCCCCTAATATAATATAATCATATAATCAATGTGCATATAACCAATGTTATGCAGTGACACCACACACTAAGAATGACATCGGTTATATCTTAATCTCAAAACTCAAGCACAGCATTAAAATGTAGGGAAACAAGATTTTTTAAAAGAAATGTCAAAAGTGCAGGAACAAACGAGAAGATTAGTTAGTCCGACATTCCTTCTGCCAATCCTTGTATCTACCCATTCCTCATATTCCCTCGTTCTTAGACCTAAGCTTTTAGATTCAATCCCTTAACTGTTCTGTCGCTTTCTGGTAGCCTTCAGGTAAAATACATGGAAATGCGTGACATTTGCAAACTGCGCATTTACACCTTCAGAAAGCTGATTAATAGTTTATGACACCATCGAGAGATTCTGAAGTCACTCTGAGCCAGAGGACTAAAAAGGGGGCCCTCGCACCCCGTATTGTTCTTGCTATGAGAATTGCAGTTTTCCTTTGACAGATTTTTAATCAGAATTGCTTTTTAGGGCATATCGGTAATGAACAAACTTGTCGACACTCAGGAATTCACTCAAACATGCGGAAGATCCGAATGTGGTCACCACGTCAATTCATCTAGACACGTTTATTTTTTTTTTCTTCTTCTTTTTTCTTTTTTACTATGAAGTCGTCCCTAACGATTATAGATAGTTGCTTTAAGTTTTATTTCTCAGTATGACTTATGGCCAATAGACCCATTTATGTGACGTCATATTTTATCTACACCATGTGGTTGGCGGCACATTTTGAGGGGCGCCACCAACTCCAGAGAATTTCTACCCTGTAAGTTTCTTCTGAAAAATATAGTCCTTAAAAAACATTTGGAGAGCAGTGAAGACCATGTTGCTGACGAAATGTGTTTAACCGTGCTGTCAATCTTATCGCAAGTCAATCGGAGCATTCATTACTCAAAAATGAACAAAAATGAAGACATATTCGGACAGTTTTTAGCCCTCTGTCCTCCCACTGTGCAAAATGGTACTTTGAGTTAAGGGTCAAGGAAGAAAACATTTTGAAAGGCCTAGCTGAGAGTTTTCATGTGAGGAGTAGCTTGTTGGTGTTGACAACAGGGACCACGGTACGACCAAATTTATTGTGTAAATCAAAGAAGGAATAGGCCACGAAGTGGTGTGCTACTTGGGTAGTCCGGTATGCGTTTTGCACGCTACGCTTTTCGCGTGTATCACAACCTTTTAGTGACGCAACAGTCCAACTTCGATTGATTAGATAATTTGTGTTTTTATCTGTACCTCTGTCATTTACCGTTTAATTTTTAGTTCCCTTTCTTGTTCTGAAAACTGAAAAACTTTCAGGGTATTCCAGTATTGCAACAGTAAATCTTACTGTAAGTATATAATTAGTTGGTGACTAACTGATATATATAGTGTCGACGTCTCATCTACACACACATACCCACACACACAATTAACCCGCAGGAACCAGTATCGGTGAACTTGGTCAATACCCGTTAATTAAACAAGAGATTTTAATTAAGATGTCTTCAAAGAACTTTGTATAATTCCTTCAAGGGTGATTTTCAAAGATAAGAATAGAAAGGAGAACCAAAAATTGAGGGAAAATGAAACAAGTTCTATACTCGGACCTTATGCCATCACTGAAATGAACCTGCCAGTAAAATGTGTCCCATACCCCAATGTGGAGATGACGTCAGAGATAGGAGTACCTACATATTTTATTTACAAACTATAATATGCAATTACCAGGGCCACATGAAGGACAGCTGACTCCCTGCATACACAGTCCAGTAATGGTGCCAATGGCCTCTCCAGTTTAACTGACAGCACAAAAAGACTCGATTAGGGGTTCTCGAGTCCCCCACCTCCACCCACCCCGACAGGTGGAATCCAGTAACTAAATACTATTAGATACGATTTCCTACCATCTTGTGCAAACAAAATAAGCACAATCGTTGTAGTGTAGCTCTTCAAAAAATAAAAATCAGTTGCGAGAAAGGGGGGGGGGGAATGGTCGGAAAGTCCCCTTTTCCTTTAATCCTGAAGAGGGAAAAGTTTAAAATGTATCAATCTTTCCAGTTTTCTCCCGTGTCAAAACCCACCCGCCAGGCGGATCAGTTACGTTACCGAAAACATTTTTACCTCATAGCAACTATATTCATGGTGATTCTGATCGAAGGATGAAACAGACAGACATAGCAAGGGCAGTACAAGAATGTTCCAAATATTTTCCTTTTGTGTATCATTTTTTGGTGTGTTTGTATTGGGATTACGTGAGTCATACAGAGAATAGACTCATTCATTGTTTACAAACAATGACGTCACTGCGTGTCGGTAAAAGAGTTTGTAAGGCGCGCTAACACTG
>WURT03000002.1:1612882-1652908 GCA_009936505.3 Holothuria glaberrima | reverse complement strand
ATCCTTAAGGACCCTTGACCTTGCATATCGGAGTAATATCCTGTGTCAGAAATTTTAATTTTAGAAGCTCCTCCATTGAGGAGGAGGTATTAAAAGAAAGTGGTAGTGTAGTCTACAACAGCTGCTGACCTGCTGTGCCAGTTCCACCTGCTCTGAGTGACTGTAGAAAGCAATTTACATATTGTCAAGCTGTTATAACAGCCATTTATGCTTGATGACATGGCGCAGTTTGTTTGTGTTAACAAAAAGTGCATACCTGTATTTTCAACTACAACTGATTGTTATAGATGTGTAATGTACAGTCAATGGGAAGTAGTACTCCTATATACTACAGTATACAGTCTGCATCCAACACACTGAGATAATTATTGACCTAAATGTTTATTGTCAAGGGGAAATGTTTGCTCTAGATACACACTGTGTAAATACTAAAGGCATCTAATTAACAAATGAAAACCAGCTTGTGAAACATGAAAATCATGTCAAAATATGTCATATATCTTTTTGAGATTTTTTGAGAATTTTTTATCTCCATTAGTCCAAGGGGAAAGAGTGATTACCCAGAAAAATACCACACATCTCAAGATGGACATCATGCCATCTACCCATAAAACCTATGTGCTCTCTTCCCTGGAAGCAAAGGCGACTATTTACACCATATTTGTTGCTTGGGGTCAGTCAGATTATTCCCTCCTGTCTGGTCAAACTCAGAGGATCAGATCCAGATTTCATCTGCTTTTCCACTTGTTACAGCTTTTATCTCAAAAACAGGATCAGAGCTAGAAAAGGAGATCAGATGTGCATCAAGTATAAAAAGCACCCTGAGAGATTGGAAAGACAGAGCTGATGAATCACAATCAGGTTGGTGTGACAGCAATATATACCTTTCAAAGACTACATAAAATATGAGTCACACTGTAGTAAACAGGCCTGGATTATCCAACTGATACAACAGGCACAGTACAAACAAGTTTGTAACCTACCTTGTGCACCAGTACCACAAATTTGTGTTGAGGAATTTTAACTTTTAAGTTTTCACAGGCTTAGTGCCTACCAGGGTTTCCGTCAAAGGGGGGAATGGGGGGATTTGTCCCCCTCCCTTTCCAAAAGGTGAGTAAAATCCCCCCTTTTCATTTCCATAAAAGTAAAAAAATTGTCAATATCTTGGTTTCTTAAGAAGAGGACACTTTTGAAGGAATGTTTGAACTTACATAAATAAATGGCCTCTAAAACCCTTTAAATTGCACCTTATAGGGGCCTTGAACCCCCCTGAACCCACTTATAACTTTGGCCAAGGGACAGCATCAATTTGGACTTGGGGTTTAGCAGTAATAAATCCCCCCTTTTTTGAGTTTGTGGCGGAATCCCTGCCTACTGTACACCAACACAAAGCTACTGAAGTGTAATCCTAGCATAGTTATCAGCCTAAGTACTGCAGTTTTTCAATGCTAATTTGTGTACTCACATGTCTACTCTACTTAAGGTACACTAAATTGACAATACCAGCCACTGCAACCAGAATTTTTTTTTTTCTTTGAAAACTCTGCATCCCCATAAGTAGATTAAATAATTAAATCCCTAAGTGGAAATTCCCCTTAATAATTTGAATGTACATAACTTTAATATCCACACTGAAGCATGACATTAATACTGAACAGAACACGGATAAATGCTTTTCCCCTTAGTTCAATGCTTGCTCACTTACAATAGCTCTGTCTTAGCCATTAAGAAGGGTTCATTCTTGCCGTGATACTACAATTTCAAGGGAAGACACGTATATTGCCTCTGTTTAGAGTTCTCCAGGTATATGTATATTTTCATTAGCATAATACTTAATTTTGCATTCCTTATATGTGAACTGTGAGCACAAAGTACAAAAAAATGACAAATGTATTTAATCTCACAGACTGAATACAGAAAAGGGAGCCACATGGGAATATTTACAGTTCTATGGTACCTACATAAGGGGCAGGCCAACAAGTGTGTTGCCTTAGCAGTGCATACAGTACTAGCAACAGCCTGCTACATTTTTTAACTGAGTCTTAAGGGGGTATTCTTTGCCCCAGAATTTAAAAACAGCCTCCCAACAAAACAAGACTAATTAATAATTTTGATCTTGGTACATATGTACTCTATATTCCAGTACCTAGGACACTCCAGATTTAAATTTAATGCACACACTGAGCTAACTATGGCAAAAATTATGCAATATCCAAATGTTTTCCAACATACAGAATTGAACTATTTGACTTTACTACAAAACCAAACAGTCAGAGAGGATAGGGCCCTCTTGATCCAACCAGCAAAAAGATTGAGTACTTTATATACTGAAAGACACAATTTGTCACTGTTTTTAGAGAACAGGTGTTCTACAGAATTTATCTCTTCAAAATATGATACCAGGGGAAGAGAGCTTTCATAGATTCAATACATGGTAAACTGAAAATTTCCTTTCATCAGAATTGCATTGACTTTAATAACAAAATTGCAGCAATAAGGGTCAGTACTTAACCACATTTAGGATACTTGCTGTAGTTTTAAACTTTGGTTAAGTCAATAATACAAGGAAGTTCTAGCAACTACAGTATGGCCATTTTGACCAAATATAGGGTACCGAATGGCAATATGCAGATGCCAGAATTTACAGTCCGTAGAAGTCGGAATTGGTACACTTAAATAATTATGAATCACTTTATAGTTCCTAAATAAAGTTCTATAAAAATGCATTCTTCTGAATGCACTCTCAGTTGCAACCTTTTTGTCCATGAGTACTGTAAATGGTAGATACGTACAGTAGTTTCTCATCATGCAATATTTCCCAGAATGACACTTTTACCTAACTCCTAAAATGTTTATGTGTTACTGTATACTCATCTCCTTTTGTTTGAAATATTTGTCAATTAAAATATATCACAATACTGCTCTGACTGGCACTTTTTAATAACTTTTCACACCCTTAAATCAACATAGTAATTGCCACTTTTATTCTGGACTCCATTTAGACTGTTTTAGTTTATTAATACCATACACAATGATCAAGGAAAGTATAGAGCCATACTGAACAATACCCTTGTGATGCTTAGCGTTACAAAACCTACCTTGAACCAATGGAAACTCTCTCATCTGTAACCAAAATGGTCAAGATCAACCCCAAAAGAAGGCCATGATTTAATCTTTTGTTTATGCTGTGAAAACGTGTTACTACAGACCATGGATATGCAATACTAAGCACGTTTTGGATCACAGGTAGACAAATGGACAAAAAGTTGGAAATCTGTGTAACTGCACAGTGTCTAAGGCTAATAGTATCGTGCTGGAATGCACCAGCCATACAGTACAGCAGGTACTGTATAGATCATAGCTCTTTAATAATGTGACACTGTTCAAAACATCCATCTTGGCTGGCAGAATTATGGAAGGGGGAGAGGGGTTGGGGAAGAGCCTGGGGGTTACTGTGTATAGGCCCCCAATAATTTTCAGTTTGAAAGAATTTCTGTCTGAAACATACTCAAAATTACCTTCGAAAATGCCACAACTTCGTAGCTATTTCAGCACCCTAAATCTTAGAAACCTGATGAAGAAACAGCACACTGCATCAAATGTATTCTTGTACTGTACAGTATACTGATACAATATGGAAAGGTATAGATATACTTGTTCATACTGTAACAACAGTACAATGGGTATACAGCCCCATTTAAAACAAAAATACCCTACTGTATGTATGTTCATCACTTTGCTATCATTCTGTAAATCATTTATGTATATTACTGGCATAATGAGTCTACATGTTAACTTTATTACCCCACTTGGTCATCAGGCTAACATCTCCCTTACCCCACCCCTTCCCTTTCAAAATCTTACTAACTCAGAAGGGTGGATCTATTTGCACAGTTTTGCAACTATGCTATAAGCTCTTTTAAAACTAACAGCAGTGATATACTATTGGAGACCTAAGTACTGTACTGTAAACTGCAGTTTCACAGTAAGTTCATGTTTTACTGTACAACAGAAACCGTACTGTACATGCATCTGTACTAATTAAAAGAAATTTACAGTCATTCCCCTAAGTTTCTATTGGTCACAAAGAGTGACATTTTATGACAAGAATGGCACAAATTTTAAGTTTAACTTTAATTCACAATGCAGTGTACAGTAGAAACTCACTAATTCAAGTAGCCTATATGACACATACTTTGAAACAGATCTTCCTGTCAGGGGGCTTCCTGTTATTCTGCAAAGTACTGAATGGGCTACTAGCCAAGCTCTCACAGAAATGCAGTTACATACTGCACAGTACAGGCTGTACATTGAAACATGCAATTTTAAACAACCTTACTGCAAATTTCCTTGAAGCAAGTCTTGTATCGGCCAGAGTTTCCTCTGGCATTCTTTTTATGAAGCGGCCACTTCAATGTTTTAAGCAACCATCTCACACAAACTGCTGTAATAGCTGCCCCAAATGTCAGTGCCATACATTTTTACCTGGATGCATTCTTTTTGACATTTACAAGTTATGATTATTAGGCCTGCTATCATTTGTAGGCTTGGGCTATTTTGATACTTGACTGCTTTCATGTCCATCTCAATAAATATAGTACACAGTACGGTACTGTCAGATTGTAGGAGAGACTATACATCCTCTGGACCCTTAAAAACTCATACCATGCCCCATACGCAAATTTACGAATCCTGGGAGGCCAAATTAGACCCCGGTGGTGACAGGACTTAAACTGACTGGGACTGCTGGGTAGAAACTGGTATTCCATGTTGTGAATGGCCACCACTCCACAACTTTTGATCTTCCATATATACTTGAACTTACAAGCAACTGCAGCACTTTACAATCTTTATCCCCAGAAATTGATAAAACAAACAGAACAATTGTTGCCCCCAGCCCCTACACATTACCTGAGAAATTTCATTGGCTTACCACTTACACATACCACGCAGACACTGACAAAGTCAACTCCCTTTCTTTCTCCCTACCCTTCAGTGGGGTTGGGCAGAGGGCAGAGGGGTTGGAAAAGGCACTCTAAACAGACAACTTTTATAACATGGTCTGCCAAAAGCTTGGGGTTATATCTGCACCTAATGTGGGGTGGTCAATGAAATTTTTCTTGCAGCAGAAACTAGTTCCCTGGGCCAAAGAGGTAAAGAAACAGACGTCTTCTTCAAAGGAAAGTAGTCACTCAGTGCATCTATTAACTTACCTTCGCCTTGTCTTTCTTGTTCTTCTTAAGCATTGAAGGTAGCTTGCTCGGAGAGTTATATCCAATAACTTCAAAGTTTACTTTCTTTATATTCACGTTTTTCTTTGGAGGAGTCTCTATGTCCGATACGACAACATCATCAATGAAGGTAACCGGTATTTCACCATTCACCTGTTGCTGTAAAACTGTCTGTACAGTTCGCTTTGGCACTTTTGTGTTCGCTGTGGCCCCCTTTGATGACTTAACAATCCTCACATTACCCGTATTAGATTTATCAACTTTTCGCAATTTCACTGCAAACGGTGAAGTGTTCACTGCCCCAGCTTCATCTGTTGATATTTGTGTTGGAGCGGGTGGTGAAGGCTTAGCAGGTTTTATGCTTTGCTCTTTCTTCATGTCTGGTGCAAGGTTAATACCAGAAGTTTCTTTTGAAGTGTCTTTGATATCAGTAGGCTGTTTTGTATCTTTTTGTGAAGAATCTGGTCCTTTGACCTCTGCGATAACAGTCCTTTTTATTCCTTTGTTTTCTGTTAGCTCTGCTTTCTGAGACTGGCTGATGGGACCTACCTTCTCCGATTCATGTTTCTTTGTCAACAATGCCGGCTTACTTGGCACTACTGACACAGTCGGCTTTTCAATATTGCTTTCAACTTCTTGTGATTTCTCCCCATTCCATAATACCTTATCATCAATTACAGTTCTTTTTATGTCAACTTTACCATTTTCAGTGACATTTTGCAGCTTTCTGTCATCAACCAATACTTGACTTTTTTTATCAGCTGGTGTCACCAATGATTTTTCTTCCTGTTTTTTTACAATTGATAGGGAAGGAATCTTACCCACAAAATCTGTCTCATCTTCTCCAACTAGCACCTTATCAGTTTTATTCCTGTCCGTACCTAAAGATCTACCAGCTGTAGAATCAGTCTCATTCTCTTTATTCACTCCTAAAGGTCTACTCAAATTGTTTTCAACAGAATGACCATCAAATTGTCCATCTTTGTCCAAATTAATTAGATCTGAGGCAGACAGACCAGAAGGCTTTTTCTTAGCAAAACTTTTTGGAGGCAACTGTGGACGGGATTGAACTCTGGAATCATTCTGCTCTGGTGTCACACTGCTAACTGCATTTTGTTCCTTTTGGCCTTCCTTGTCAGTCATTGAGTTTAGTGTGATGTCCTGGACTGATGGGCTTGTGTCTTGAAGTTCTTCAGTTCCTGAATAAGAGGTAGTACTTGTAACACTTGATTTAGCATCACTTTCTTTATTTTCCTCCTTTTCTTTGAGTTCATCCTTTTCTTTTGTCTTGGAAACAGAGGCTTCTTCATCAGAATTTAATTTACTGGAAATTTCTGTTTTTTGCACATCATATGAGGTTTGAGATTTGGATCGAGGTCTCCTAACTATTGCCATAAATTCATCTACTGAGGCTGCTTTCCCAAACTTAGCCCTTAACGAGGCTATAATACCTTTCCCTTGACTTTTTTCCTTCACAATGTTATTTGATGGTTCATCTTCCTCTACATGGTTCTGAAATTTAAAATGTAAATTATCTACCGACTTGCTTCTTGATTTCAAATTAGAAGCTGGTTCTAGTCCATCTGTATCATGATCATCGAACGAGGTGGTTACAGGCCCCGATCCTCGCCTTAAGAAGGCAGATCTGGGGGATGCAGGACCATCCTGCTGAGCGCTTAATAATTGATCAAACTTAAGAAAAGGATTATTTCTCACTGATGTGACATGCTCTTCTAAAACACCATTTGTGGAATCAATCGAAGTTTTGTGAAAGTCGACGTCAACATCTTTTGGAGTTGACGGTTTATCTTCCACCTTGTCAGGGTCCCTGTCATTGGCTGATATAATAATAACATTCACAGGCTCATTAAAATCATTTTTCCAAGGAATCTTGTCTGTGCCATTATTTGCTTTTTCTTTCTCCCTCTTCCTCCTCTGCAACTCAGCCTTCCAAGCTGGGACTGTGGAACTCATCTTCTTAGCTATAAAATAGAACAAAATTTGTAGAACTTGTTAAAGAACAAATGTGACAAAAAATTCTGTTTGCAGACATGGCAAATTGGACTTCAATACTTGATTTAACACTGTCAAAGCTGTGAGCTGTGTTGGCCAATGTGTAATTTAAGTAAGAGTGTCAGATAATTTTGGGAAGCATTTGAATGACTTATACAAATGTTTTTTTGGTGCATGACAATTGTGGTGCAAATGATTTAAAAACTGAACATTTTGATACCACTTCATTTGTCAGTTGCAGCTGTAGAGTGTACAAAAAATTTGCATAACAGTACTTTACATTGCCCCTTCACTGTAACATGTTACATTTAATTATCAAAATACATGTGGCAATGATTACAGTAACTTGATCATCACTGCTATCCAGAGTTCTACAGTAGCTCTACTAGTTGGCAACAGCAACAGCAAGTAATTTACCTTTCTATCAAACAAACAAGCATATCATTATACAACTTCTCAAGAGACACATGAATCAATTGAATAGCCCATGGATCTTAATTTACATGCATCCCAGTTATCAGTTACTGCTACTGAAGTAGTTTACATGCCCTAGTTAAGCTTATGATCTATGACCTAGGAAACAGCTCATCTATATATAGTAGATCAAGATTGTACAAAAAGGTATCCACATATTCCACATAATATAAATATTAACTTACCCGCCCTTCCTTTAAGACTGATAAGAGGAGCGTTGTAAATATGTCACAAATATAACATTCACATAGAGTTAATGTGATTTTATAGTAATACAAACTAATTATCCACACAAATCCAAACAGGTACTGACAAAAACATCTTGAATTAAGCAATTGTTGGGTACTTCTCTGGCTTTATAAGAAAACCTCTTCTTCACAGCAGGAGTTGTTGAGTGGCATTAAAACCTACCAAAACGTCTGACTCAAACCATGATACTAAACTCCAGTTCCAACAGTTAATCTGACATTTTCTCTCAATAATTTACGGGAAAATTTCATCCAAGCTAATTTCATAGCCCGCTGATGCAAGAGTTGGTTTGATTAACAATAGATGCCCAGCTCAAAGACTATCTTTACCATCAAATCATTAAAAACAGTGCTCCGTGCAAAATTGGGCATGGCAAAGAGACACTTAGTGATAGTACTGAACAACTGTTCCACAATAGCCACTGTCAATTTGTGAATTATACAATGATAGTTCAGCATGTGAAATAAGATGAAAGTGTCAAATTTTACACCTTCCTTTGGTTGACACCAGCAGCAGTTGATTTGTCTAGACAATTCTTGAAAGCTGCTAGAGAGATCACTGCTATCCTCCTGTTCTCAACACTTCACTGATTTATACAGGTCAAGAATTAATTGAAGCAAAAACTGATATGAGATGAATCTTTTGTATACTTAAAAAATAACTTGGTTGCCATCAAAACACACACTTTTGTGTGTACATAAATACAACTATGATAAAGGCTTATCTAGTCTCCTGTCTGCCTTCACAGTTGATTCTCCCAGTCCAACCTCTTTTTCTACCAGAACTATTATACACTGCTGTAGATGTGTTATGTTTACCAACAGTACAAGGTAAATTAGGGCCAGACTAGCTCTTGGTGCTTGCTATGCAAGACACACCACATATGTGCAATGCTTTAACACTACTCAACAAAAGCTTGCTACACAGTACACTGTACAACAACTCCCTTGATTCACCGGTTCGAATTTAAAAATGCTACTTACCTGCACGCCAAGCCATTTTTGTTATAGGTAAAACGTGCAACAGTTGGTTACTTTTGTCACTTAATTATTATCAAACTACTCAGATCCCCGTCACGTTACAAAATGCAAACATTGTGCGGGAGGAACCTATCCTGGTACAATTGTAAATGTCATATAGTATGGGCAACAACGTTACTACAGACGGCTAGTATTAGTAATGCAACAAGTGGCGTGATACCAAAAATCAAACTTGATTCACATGAGGTTTTCGAATCACCGTATATACAAGTATGTACACTAGAACCTTTCCTCACCATGAGTCAAATACAAAACAACGTTACTTACAGTTGATTGATTTCGGGTCTTTCTCATTTATTGATTATTTGTAGTTGTCACCTTGTTCGGTCAACCGCTCCTATTCATTGTACATTTCTAAACTACTGAGTATACAGTTTGTTACCGCTATATCGGTATGGTACCAATTGCAGTAGCCGGTGCCGTACATTGAATACCAACTTCCTCATTGCAGATTCACAATCCACTTCCGGTATGACGTCAAAAGCCACAGTGCGAACCATCAGGGGTTCTGTTCTTCCAAGAACCAAAGTCGGGCGGAACCGCTCAAGTTCAAGATTTAGGACACATACGATCTCGTCTTACCTAAAACTGTTTTCTATGTTGACCACACAAAAGCTCAAGGCGTGGGGAAGTATTTGTTTTCCAGAAATGTGCGATGAACATAGTGAAGGAGAACTCCCGGCTTGCCTTTAATAAATTCTTTGAATCATTTCAGGAGGTACGAGTAAGTTTGAAATTGGATTTTGCTGTACCTACAGATATTTTCGCACGAATACAAAAACCTCGAGTGACTGTTTCTTTATCTTCCGTAATTTACCCACCCGTAGCCAGCTTTTACCTGGGGGGTCGTCATGCGGGGCAGGACTATCTAAGAGGAGCGCCAACATCGGTTGGTGCGGAGCATGATACAAGGAAAATTTTGGCTTTACAAACCCCACAGATGGCCGGAAACGGCACTTCCGAATGTTTTAAGCAAGAATATGTTCAACCCCCACTTCGAAATTCTCCCCGCTTCTTGGAGCACTTGACAAATATTGGGGGCTGAACATACTTTTAGCCCCCCACACTTTTTCATTTTTTATCGCCGCCACTGAGGTTCGGCATTTTTTTAGGGCGCCAAGCGCCAAAGCGAGGAGCGGAGCGACCGAGCGGGGAGAGGGTGTGGTTCTCCCCCTCCCACCCCAGGGAGTTTTTGCAATTAATTTTACATCAAAGTTGAGCGATCTGGTGAACACCTAAGCTGGAATTTTCGGACATTTTCAACCAAATAAAAACATGAATAAAAGCTTAGCCACAAAAATTGTAAAAGAGGGCCAACAACGGAGTAAAAGAGGTACTCATAGGCAGGGCAAATTCATCCTATAATGATATTGTTGAAGTCATGAAGTGTAAAAAAAAGTGAAAAAGAGAAATACACCAAAAATGTGTTTTTATTTTCCCTGAACCCCCTGGCTACGGGCTGATTTACCGTTACACTGCCGGACCTTTTTCGGCCCAAGTTGAAGAGATCAACTTCAAAAAGAAGTTTTTCTTTCAAAGGAATTCTTTTTGACCCTATTGATGTCGAGACAACCATAATTTTAAACTTGAAAATTGTGCGTGATTATGCAAAACATATCTTGTAAAGGTAGTCTTTGTTGTGGTACATTTCCTTCCCAGCATGCATTGTACATCTAAGTTACCGAACTCGCTTATTTGAGGTTCATCGTGATCCAGATTTTGAGACTGGGACAGGGTTGGTGCAGCGACCAATTAAGGCCAATTATTAGGCTATTTTTCTAGTCGAGTTAGTTGCAGAAAATGTGTGACTATGACTAGGTTGCACTGGCGTTCCGACGGAGGGCATTGAACCATGGCCTCACAATGTCCGTTGTGTACGTTAACATCGGGAACTACAATTTATGGATTCATATATACATGGAGATAGCCCTACCCTCATACTCAGCTGAATCCTGTCTACGCCACTGCTAGCTAACTGTCTGAGGATGGGAGGGAGTATACAACCCGCACCAGCCCATGTGCGTTTAGATGATCATACACAGTCATACTGGGATAACTAGGGTGAATGTAAAGGGGTGTGGATAACAAAAGGTCGATTCATACTTCAGCCTATACCGCAATAAACTATTAAAGCCATGAACACCGCTTCAACTCGATCTAAGCCATGACCATGATTGGCCCGAAAAGCATGGGATAAGTGAAGGCTGTAATATCCGAGTCCGGACAAGGACTCGATTCCAGACTCGAGTCCGTTTTTCGCTGGACTCAGAATTAGCCCGGAATGTAAGGTCACGGAATCCGAGAATTGGCCAGGAATGGTCTCAGCTGGACTCGGAAACGATTCTACTCGAGTCCACAACTTAATGAAAGTTTCATTACGGTGTTACCAAGGCAACATTTCACAAGTGAATGGTCACATACAGTCAATTAAATGACAGGGTCAGACAAAAAAAAATAGACTCCTGAAAAGTGCCAGTTTTTATCATAAATGTAATTTTGAATAGTACAAAAAGATGCAAAATGTATGAGTCGCGACATTGTCAAATGGACGGACTCGGAATTGGCCCGGAAATGGGTTAGGTGGACTCGGCTACAGCCCTGGATAACCATATATGGTTTTTATATACCGCGTTAAAAATTGGAAATCATCATGAACTGGGCCTTCACATCCAAACACGATACATCCACATGCCCAACTGCATGAATGGCAATACGTACATTGTTAAAAGGCCTGTTCATACTTTCACATTTTCACGCGCTATAAAGCTCTAAGAAGCATATATGGTAATCCCGTAGTCGACTGAGTCAATCACGGACCAGTCACACAGAGTTGAACCAGGGAGGTGAACCTGGTTGAACAGGGCTCCTTTTATAGGTATATAGTGCTATACGTAAAGCCGATTCATACAACATGAGTATTACTAGGCTGAAGTTGAGTACTATTCAACTCTGAGCTATGTCAGTGATTGGCCTGGATGACTAACAGACTAAGGGATGTCTATATATGATTCTGATAGCTTTAAAATGGGAGAAAATTTAGAACTATGAACCTGCCTTAGTCTGGGTAAAAGTAATAGGAATGTTTCAAAACTATTAGAGAACGGCAAACTATCCAGGTTATTGTCTGCCTCGTAGGAGGTGGTCGATATTATATAAAAAAATGAATGGTTATAGTTGCGAAAGTATGAATAATTTCATTTGATGACAGATTGAACGTTCTATTTAACTCGGCTTCGCCTCGTTGAATAGATCATTCAGTCTTTTAACTCATGACATTGTTCATGCTATCGAACTCATAAACATTCATTATTTGTATAATAACCCGCCATGGATAACACACGTCCGTGCAATAGTGCCAAATAACCCACTGCATGTGGCCACCAATCCTCCAATCAGATGTAGAGAAATTAATAAGGTGTTATATACTGTCACCATCTGACATCATGATCTAACATCTAATACCATCATCTAATATCACCTCCTTGGTTACTGTGACCCGACGTGTATAGGGCCGTACTCTGTGGCAGTTTGGGTCATTTTTTATTGTTCCTCGACACTGTACGACGTAAAAACACAAAAAATTAGGCCATTCATAGGGCCCTAAGTTTACAAGGAGCATTAAGATGAAATTAAGTGTGCATTTCGTGTGTAAACAATTGACAAAAAATCGAGCTTATGAACACTGGTTTCAGTGCAACAAGTAAAATTCATTGGGAAGGGGTGTGCCTCTGCCCCGTGGATGCAAAGAAGTTAGGTTCGGTGTCCCCTCAGTGAACTGTTAGCTCCTTAGGGAGAAAAATCACTCCGGGGGTACGTGATGTTTTGTTTTCGCCTTTTGACAGCAAGTGGGCCTTTTAGAAAAAGTACACCCCAAACTATGCTTGTAGGTAGTTCAAAAGATTGGAAATTATTTTCAGCCAGTCTACATTATACAACGAGTGACACAATCGATAGATCGATGGTGTCAAGGTCATACAGCAGTGCTGCAGTTGGGCTATCCCCGCGGAGCGGACTCTGTTTCCTCAGCTCCTCAGCTTTTCAAACCACCAAACCAGGGATATGACGGACAAGAATATGCCTTTCAGCCTGTTACGTAGGCAACAGTTGGGCACGTTCATCGGTGTGCTTCAGACTACGGTTACTACAAATGTTCGGATTTATTCGAATATGTCCCCTTTTGGGGCTCGAGGCTCACCGAGGTGTCCGGGAGAATTAAAATTTCTAATGCTGTTTTAAAATGTCCGTATTTTTAAAGTTTGCCTGCTAAGTTGAATTACATGAACAACATTTGGTCAAAACGCCACAATAGCCGATCAATTCAGTTAATGAACGTGACTAAATAATCCCCTTCTTAAAGTCACCGTTGACTATACAACCAGTGTGTATAGGCCTGCTTATAGTACATGAAGATAACTGGGATTCTGTTCAAGGGTTAGCGCAAATAGGCTTTATACCGTACGTGTGCAGGTATATATCGGCAATAAATTTTGTCAAAGTTGAAAGTTTGCATAAAATATTTGCACTAGATTAAGAAAGTTTGTTTCATTAAAATTTCAGGAACCCTGCCAAGGCTACAATTGTGGTCCATTTTGCATGTAGATATGCTTTACGTAATTTTCTTTCTTCGAAGGAAATGGTCCTGGGGGATCCTCCCTTTTAAACCCTGCCCAAGTCGGCTATCTGTGTTCTCTTTTATAAAAACAAAGAATGGTTACCCTATTAGGGACGTACCCCAACTGCCAGGGAGTAGTTTGGTTGCATTTTGTCTTTCCCTTCGGTTTCAGGGAGCACGATCTTTGTAGACATCGGAAAACACACCACTTTATACTACGTTACTTATTTGTTACGAGAACATCCTTCTGTCTTTGAAAGAAAGGTTCACCACTTATATCAAAGAATTCTTCCGTCAAAAATGTTTCTCTACAGCATTAGTCCCTTACAAATCAGATACCAGGTGTTCATGGTAGACCACGTTGCTAATGGGATGTGCCATATTTTAAATGTAGATATTGCAACCAGGGCCGTAGCTAGGGTTACATGTTTAGAGGAGGGGATGTGAAGGTCCCAAATTCCGACTGGCTGGATGTTCTTTCCAACTGAGCGGCAGCGTGTATAGTGCACTTTTTTACGCACCCTGTGTTTTTCATACATCAGTGGGGATCCTTCCTTCGTCACTACAAAAAGGTGCCGTCCTGGGGGGAGAGGTCTAAGGGTAGGGGTGTTCCCTCCCCTTTTAGAAATTTTTGTTAATTTAAGGTTGCTTAGATGCAAAATGGTGCTATCTTTGGGACATTTTTTTAGCTGCTCACATCAGATGAGGTGGAACGGAAAAAAATATTGGGGGGGGGAGGGGATGAATGCCAGGAAGACTATCTAAGCGGAGCGCCACCATCGACGGTTGGCGCGGAGCGGACAAGAAAATTTTTGGCTTTACAAACCCTCCAGATGGCCGGAAACCGCACTTCCCGAGTCTTTTAAGCTGCATGTACCCAGCCTTTAAATATGGATGTCAAGTCTGCAATTTCTCAATTAATGAAAAAAAAAAACAGTCTATAAAGAATGTTAATACATGTTTCTAAGCGCAGCGCCACCACCAGTTGGCTCGGAGCGGACAAGAAAATTTTTGGCTTTACAAACCCTCCAGATGGCCGGAAACGGCACTTCCAGAGTGTTTTTAGCTGCATGTTGTACCCAGCGTTGAAATATTGATCTCATGTCTGCACTTGGCAAATATTGGGGGTTAAGCAAACCTTTATCCCCTCACTTTTTCATTGGGGTGCTGGGTCCCCAAGCCTCCCGGGTCCACCACCACTGGCTCATCTATGGCTGAAAAATGTTCATAATTTGGCAAATTCAGCCGCAGTAGGGATCCTTCCTTTGTCACGACGTAAAGGGCCGTCCTGGGGGAGGGGTCTAAGGGTAGGGGGTTCCCCTCCCCTTTGAGAATTTTTTTATTAATTTAAGGTTGTCTAAATGCAAAATGGTGCCACGTTTGGGATGTGTTTTGAGGTGCTCATATATGGCTGGAAATGTCGATAATTTATAGTGAATTCTAATTTCTGGTTAGGTGAAAGAAGAGAGTAAGTTGTCTTAGAAAAAATACGTTGTCAACAAACCTCCTAAAGACCCTTCCCCCATTTTTTTTTTTTTTTTTTGGCCTCTTACTGTCATTTATTTGAACAAATATTTTTCGCTAAAATACGTCCGTGGAGTCAAGAGAAACATTCTTGGACTATTACGAAGATTTTCCTTTCCTTCATTGTGCACTATAAAAGGCTATCTAAGTCTGGCAGATACCTGGCAGCTCTGGATCAATTATATTAAATGGGGCAAAGACGTAATGCTTCTTACCCGTCATCCAAATGATAATATAGAGTATGACGCCAAGCACTTTGCATCTATCGGATTTTTACTTTTTTTGAACGAAAACTCCAGACGAATGGCTTTCAGTCTGATAGGTATAGCAAAAAGAACGAAGGACTAAAAAGCGCATTTCAGAATGCTTTTTGGTCGTAAGTGTATTAACAATCACCATCTGTATCGAAAATGGCTGCGCGCGAAGCGCTCGGCATTTCTTCTTTTTTTTTTTTTGAAAAATGTATAGCGTCAGATACGTACTTTCAACCTTCCACAGTATGCTACAAATTAGATTGAAAGATCCCATATTGATGCGAGGCCCTACTGACGTTTGGAGATGTATCTCTGTTTTTCGGAAAGTGTTGTGATCGGAGTAGTTCCATGTATAATTTCCTTAATAATGGTAATGAGATGAAGCGCAAACAGTGACGCATGCGCGAGAAGCGCCACGAAAATTTTCATTAACTAAGATGTCAAAGGACAGTTTTAATTCGATTTTACGTGGAGAAAATAATTTTTGGTATTATTTTCACTTGATCTAGTTGGAAAATAGATACAAGTTGACATAGGCTCAGTCGGAAAAATATGCTAGACTGAGGAATCAGAAATTCCAACTGGTATTTCAGATTTTCCGACTACCGTCGCTCTGACGAACTTTGGGGGTGAGACACCCCCCCACACCCCCGGTAGCGACGGCACTGATTGCAACAAATTATGTAAGTGAGTGGAGAACCTTCAAGGCATTTTACGTACCTTTTTGAGGTAGTATTCTTCCGCAGTGCAATTGGCTTTTGCGTTAAGCCCCAAAAGGGAACCACTATCCGAAAAAGCCTTTTTATAAAAATATGTTGAAAACAGTTTTGACATTGTAACCAGTTTTGACTTTGTACCTAACTATGAACATTCATATGAGGAGTGGCTTAATTGTACTTATTGAAAGCTTTTGCAAAGGGCTTAGAGGTTACAAAACCGATGAAGTATACGTGGGTACAGTTTTGTCAGTAATGGAAGTGCCTGTACCCGGCGCATACCATTCAGGAAGCACACGTCCAATAAATCCTCCATTGACTTGCACACTATAATTCCCAAAGTGAATTGGGCTCTGAAACTTTGTAGTTTTCGCCAGGTACAAGCGCCCACCAGTACACGGTACCGTAGATGACAAGTTGGGACATGCATGATACTTTGACTTTCATACGATGACGATGAAGATCATTGGCAAGTAGAGCTGGAACTTTTCTAACCTTTACCCTTATCTTATCACTCACCCAAAGCTCAGTGTTCCTCCGCCATCTTTTGAGTTCATAATGGCAGAAACATTTCTACAATCGACCCCATCTTTGCACCATTGATGCCTCTTGTGGTCTGCTTTCATATCAAAGTGACAAAAAGACCCTAAATAATTTGGTAACATATCGAAAAAGTTATCTTGCTGCACCTTTTTGTTGATATTTTGAAGAGGAAAAATTGGCGAATTATTATACGTCATATTCGAAGTGTACTACCTTCACAATCACAATTTTCAGAAATAGAAATAGAGGACGCTCCTTCGACTTGCTTTATGCAACAGTTATGTCCAGCATTCTTTTCAAACTGTAGCTAAATCGTCTTTTCATTCTCCTCGTAGGCTATTTCCCTTAAGTATATGTCATAATGCAAAGGCGGTGATTTGTTCTCAATATTCAGGGGACATGCCCCCCCCCCCCATTTTCAAATAATGTACTGTGTGAAAAATTTAATTCAATAGGCGATTTCTTAAATATTGGGGTATGTCCCTCTGTCCCCCGGGATCTCCGCCCATTTCATGATGTTTTAATGCATCGTCAATTTTTGTTTCGAAGGAAAACCAAATTTGTTAGCTCACTCAAAGTGGACAATATGATAATTGTTAAATGTATTGTCATGTCATACAATCATTCATAGTGTAAGTTTATTTCCTGATTCAAATACGAGACCGCGTGTTTGGTCTAGTGGTTAGAGCATCCGCCTCTCACGCGGGAGGCCCGGGTTTGATTCCCGGGTCGAGTCATACCAAAGACTTTAAAAATGGAACCTTCTGCCGTTGTGCGTAATGCTCCGCATAAGCAATGGAGTAAGGGAAAATAAGCCAGTGAGCCACAACTGGAAAAAAGGCCGTCACCGGCTCGACTTGAACCAATTGGTTGTAAACTGGGCCGTTAAACCTCATCTAACTAACTAACTAACTGATTCAAATACGGGGTGAGTGTAATTACTGATTACCCTTTAAGGGCCGGGCATACTCATCAGAGACTAGGTCAGTGGTTTGCAAACTTTTACAGAGTGAGGACCAATTAGAGAGATAGGGCTCAGGTCAACGGTCGCATTTGAAAACACACACACACACACAATATATCTCGCGATTTGACCAGGCCAGTAGTCAGACAAGGTACTGCAGGGCGCGAAAAAAAATTTCAGGTGGGTCAAATGTGTAAAAAATGTATTTAGTCAATGGCAACTTGAAACTTTCTAGGGGGCGAAAAATTCAGGAGCGCTTTGCTCCCTGGCCTCTTGGCTGTACGGGCCTGGATTTGGTAAGAGCTTAAGTAACTAAATGAAAAGAAAGAGACCAAGTACAACAGGGAGGTTCAGGGTTTGGAGAGAAGAGGGCCTTTAGCGAGCGTGTAGTTAGAAGTTTGTCCTGGGACAATTCGACTAACCCGACGGTGTCGAAGGAGCTGCTGGATAATCAGATAATGAAGCTCTTCTCCAGAGTGTGGGGCTCTGTTGCCATCGATAGACCTTGGTGGGATGCAGGGTAAGTTCCAGGCTGGGGATCAGGGGAGAAGAGTTCCGGAACTCTGGACATTTACAAACTTGTGGGCATTAGAATGAAGATCTTAATGTAATCAAATGACAAAATATCAGCCGACAAAAATTATACTTCACTGGCGATTTTTATGGCAGTCCAACTCGAACTAACGGCTAGACACTTTTAATGATGATATGGGTTTGTGGATGCAGTATATGGAATTGTGGATGACGGTAGGTTGGTAAGGGACATTGGAAAAAATATGTTTTTCACTGAGATTTGCTTCATGGAGGAATAAATGATGGGACAACCGCGTACGAATGGTGCGAGCCTAGCGCAGTTGAAGAATCGCATTATTGTTTAGTCTTGTTCATCAAGGCCTAACATTGCAAAAATATTTATTGTATTGTGGTTCCCTCGACATTTCTCTTGTTTCCTCTCCTTCCCTTTTTTGTTTGTTCCTCTTTTCGACATGCATTCTTGGAATGAGAGGGTTTCTTTCTGACCTATCTACTTAAAGAGCGAATTAAGTCTTCACATAAAGGCACAAACGGTACATCTACAAAGGGGTTTGGAAGCTAAGGAAGAAAAAAATGGAAGAAAGAATCCCTTTTATGCGATTTCCTGCGTTCTGAAGGCATTACAAAGCCCTGGCAGGGCGTTCATGTCTTCAGAATTTTCTGACACAGCAATACATGGGACAAAATGATTTTTGCAAGGGAAGGGGCACTGACCGGGTTAGTTACCTCCTTGCCTGCTCCGCCCCTTTCTAGTCATCCAAGGTCGCAGAATTAAGTGGCTTGAAAAAAAGTTACAATTACTATCCACATGAAATGTTGTAGGTAGCTATTTTAAATTCCCAATCTTTGTTGCTCGTTTTTCTAGTCGAAGTTATATGCTTTGAATGAATTTTTACACCCTCGGGTCCCAGGCTCGAGGGCCGCTCTTTAGAATCACTGCTAAAGACACACATTAATAATAACATTAAGGCTCGAAGATTTATTTATATACTATTCAGTCCTTTCAGTATTGAGATTCTCGTTAGTTGCTCAGCTTGGGACTTGAGACTAGTTTCAGCATCTCCAAGTGCACTTCTTTGTAATGATTTTTACTCAATTTCTTACGCTACGTCTTTCATTCATTGGTAAGATTATTTCAGGGGTTATATACCTTCTTTGGAGTGGCTTTTAAATAGTATTTTTAGTAACCCTTACTGTTTGCCTTCTTAGAGCTCCTGATTTTTTCATTATAAATTGCCATGGAAATTACCTTTAGCGCTCTTCAAAGTTTTATACTGCCCAGAAAAGTACAAAGTTCATCTTAAGTCTTTGCCTGTTACTCGAAGTTGACTCTGCTGATATTACGTTCACCCTGAACCTAGAATTGTCAAACCAAGGACTGCAATTTCCAACTTTTGTTTCGAGGTACTATTTGCCTTGTAAGACAACATTCCTTCCGTCCTCGAAACGGCATCAAGATAAGCATTCTTCAAAGAAGAAATGAACCCTACAGTTTTTCCGGGCCCGTAGCCAGCTTCACATTTTTTTAGGGGGAGGGGCAAGTGTTGTGATTGGGGGGGCATAAATATTCTACCAAATTAATTATTATGCAGTTTCAATTGTCATCTGGGGGCAGAAATATTTTTTAGGGGGTATTGCCCCGAATTCCCCCCCCCCCCCCGTGACTACGGGCCCGAGTTTTTCTGTATCAAAACAACAATTTAAGGTATCTAGACTGTTTGCTTTTTCCCCATCAGCTGCAGCAATTTCACCCATACCCGCCCACATGTGCAGTAGCTATGAATAAAACATCCCGAATTGATACGAAATATAAACAAGAAACGACTTGATTGAAGTCCATTATGTAGCTGACTTTGTCACCCTAGCAACAAGTCCATAGCAACAGACGCCGCGCAGTGTGTGTGTACATGTGTACACCGTCGCTGCTTCAGAACAATACACCACTAGTGCTACATACAATACTAATTCTGATGATATTGTATGAGTACGATCCTAGTGCAACACACGCACACATCGCATGCACTGGACTACAGCACCCTTGAGTCATGAGAAACGAAATACCGGTCCGGGTCTCAAAAATGAAATTATACTGAGTTAGGAAGAGAAAACTGCCGAAAAAATGTTAGCCACCAAACAGAGAACGACGGTTCCTCTCGCCACCGCAACTGTTGGTCCAGCAAGTTGGCGAGAAGCGACGGTGAAGGAAATTAAAATATCTCAAACTGCTGTTGAAAGGAGTGACAAAGGTTTAGACCTGGGACGTGCAATTGATGCCCTACCATCACTACGTGATAATTGTGCCCAACAAAGTAATACAGTTGTACAAGCATATGTGCGAGAAACAAGAGCCGTTTTAGTCAAATTAAGAGACAGTTTCTTAGACACAAATGAAGAGATTAAAAGTTTGCTCAGGGGTAAGGAAGCTTTGGAAAAGAAGCTGGAACACATAAGAAAAGATATCGCATTAAATAAGATGAGCACTGAGATTCGCTGTACCCGACCATCACGAGAAAGGGTAAGGCACTAAAAGTTTAGGCTAGGCCTATGCTGTTTTATACCTTGGACTGAGTAGGTTGTAATTTGAACCATCATCTAATTGACCATGTTCACTCAAAGGCCTACACTGTTGCAAAAACTGTTTACATTAGGGTGTGATATGCATAAATGATAGGCCTGTTTAAATTGAGAATACTGGGGTTAGGCTTTCATGATTTGAACAATGTAACATAATAGACCTTTTCGGAAATGTTTCGATGCAATGCATTTTGGAAGTGGGTCAAAAGTGAAGTGTACCATGCTAACAGGTTGCTTGTGTGTTTTACACTAGTCAGTGTACCCCTAGGTCCTTACTAGTTATACACATGCAAGTTGCCATGGTACACCTTGACTGGGTGACCCGGCGGGAGCACCGAATTTCCGAAACGTCCATTAAACAATGAATACAATGAATAAAACTTTGAAATAATATTTTCTATTGTTTCCTCCTCATTTTGCTCTATTTTGGTGTTGTCTGGATTAAGTAAATCTGTAGTAAATGAATTTTGAAAAGTATAGGTGGCAGTATACAGAAGGCCTACAGCACAATTGTTTAGGCCTATAAAGTAATCTTGAGTCAATCACTACAGAAAATGAACAAATAAAATACTCTTAATTACCACATTTAAGAATAATGTTGTTAGGCCTAATGGACAAAAAGAATGTCTTTTTTATTAAAACTTTTACTGAAAGCCTCATTACAGACAATTTGGTTATCACTTTTGTTAATTGTTTGGATATTTAGCATTTCATTCTTATGCTGAAACTTAAAAAATTTCGCTGTGAGTAATGTTTTTGCTTTGAACATGGAAAATGATAAGGTAGTAATAATTGTTTTTTAATATTTTCTGAAGAATATGCATTGCACGTCATGCTAACAATCGAATCAAATTGCCCCTTCACGCTGTAGTGTTTAGAATGCAGTGATATACTCATGATGATACTGAGTGACTCATGATTACTTACTATACTATTTATGTGATGATACCATTAGGGCCCTCATATATTTAGTTAGGCCTAATTGAGTTGGTGCATGTAGAAAAACCTTTGTTATTATATCATGCCTAAATTAGTCTAGGCCTATTTGCTATTTAAGAGCTGTCATTTTATAAACTTGAAGTACAATCTAGTGCTAGCCCCAAGGCAGAAGGCAAATGACCAGCACTTAACTGAAACAAAGGTGGTGCAGAAACAGGAGAATCTGTAATAGAAGGCATGGTTGAAGTTTTCAGATGTCAATGTGGACAGCTAAACAGTAACTAATTATGGAAGGTTCCTTCATATGTTTGATATAGCATACTTTCCCCTACTGTTACCAGTCAACCAGATGTTTTTGATTTACAATACAGTAGTTGTCAGAAGTGGAAAATTCTTCCCTAACCATCAAAATTTACAATTTTTTCCACAATAAATCCCAAATCTTTCAAACCTTCCTCAATAAAAATCCTTAATATTTCAAAAGAAATTTTCCACAAAAGCTACAAGTTTTTCAAATGTTTGTCAAGTTCAAATATTCAGCACTTCAACATGTGTCCCAAAAAATTAAGCATTAACAATCCTTCTGGTAACCTGTTGCCTTTGTTAGGCTTGGACTGCTTGCTTGCCCTCCCCCCATTCCCTCTCCTGCCCTGTTGAGCAAATCCTCCCAGCGTGGAAGAACTGAACTATTATTAAAGTAGTATACCTGAATACTCTAATGGAAGGGTGATTATTCTCTAGAAACAAAGAGTAAAATGTACCATAGCCTGCATTGCACAGTAATCTTATTTACCAACATTTGTAGGTTTTATTCATAAGTTAATGAGAGCTACTCAAAATCTACCACTAGTGTAGCCTGTAGTTCATTTGTACATTGTAACTTACCTGTAGTAGCAGGCTATATAATGCATGCCAGTCACTGCTTTCATTATTTCATTTAAACCTTTTTTTTCTTTCCAGGGAAGGGATGGTGCAGACTCACTTTTGGACAAAGAACTTCAGCATCTGTATCAGCTTAAGAAGGCATTAGAGGCTCAGCTAAGATCAGTTCAAAAACAACTTCAGGTAACTAAAATTTCATTAACTATATAGTCCAAAATTTGCTCATGATACAAAATGAGATATACATAGGGCTGTTGTCCTGTTTTTATTTTTTTTAAATATTTATTGCTGTGTATTGTTTGGAGATTTCAATTTTTATTTTCTGATGTTGATATTTTTTGCTACAAAATGCTTGAGTAGAAAGCATTGTAAGTCATCCAGTCAAAATGTGGTGAGGCAGAAGTATGCTTCAGCCGGCCCTCAATTCATGGACGAAAATCCTTTATTTTTTCTCTTGGTACAAAATGTTCAGAATTTGAAGTAATTTTCCTTAAAATTTGCTCAAATATTGCACCAAATTGTATCTAAAAGTGCCCCAAAATATTCAAAAATTCAAATATTCCAAAGGTGGGTGGGGGGGGAGGAACCCCCTTCCTCTCAGACCCTCCCTCAGGAGGGCATTTTAAAACAATGTTCAGCTCCCCTTTCCCCCTCCAGTCAAGAACAGCTTCCAATGCCTATGGGAAAGGTTCAGTATTAAGAAAATTGCAAGTAGCTTCTTAAGAACATAGCAGTTAATAAAGAATTCCCCACTGGGCAGTTTTCTTTTCTAATGGACCATTTCTGTTGGATTGGTGACTGACTATTATTGTCACGTAATACCTACAATGATACTTGACATAAGTAAAGTATACAGTTTTGAGAAACATGTATTTTTCTCTTCAATAGGTCCTTGATCAGTGCAGAAGAAGGCTAAATGCTGTTATACAAGAACGAAACCAGGTCCTTGACCTTATTTGCCATGCCGTATCTTCTGTAACCAGTGGTAGGGCATCCCGCAGCAATGGAAGACAATCTAGGCACCAAGATAAGACAATGTCTTTTGGAGGAAATGGACTTGGATACACTCGGCAAATTGATCTCAACATGCAAGATCCAACTGGTCGAACCTCTCCAGAAGTGGACCGCAGTGGAGCAAGAACACCACCAACTGACCCCTTGGGTCCATTTACCCCTGAAGCAGCACAAGCAATTGCTCAGGCCCTTGAGGCCAGGCAGAGATCGACAGTTTTACGCAGGGAGATTAAAGAAGCCATTGATAACACACAAAAACTTCAGCAGGCAGCGCATGAAGCTGTCAATGATGGAATGAACAAGAAAGTTTCTGAAACCATAACACTGAAGGTAGGTCTCAGGAAAAACTTTTCATTAATAGCTACCAACAGGTTTGTATATTTTTGCAGAAAAATCACAGATTTTAAAGTTTTTCATTTATCTGTTGAGGAAAATAATACACTTTTTGATACAGTAACAATTTTGAAGTTTGTTACTAGTTTTTATCATGAAATACATGTTATGAAATCATGTTATGAAGGAGATTTGCATGGAGTACTGTGGAGATGGCCATGTATCTTATCAAAGAGAAAATAAAAAAAAAATGTCTTGAAAAGGCATAAGTTGGCTGAAGCATCACCCAAACTTCATTTCAATCTATAGGTTGAGTTGTTACCATCACAAAGTTTCTTTTGTTTCACAACACAAAGAATGTATCTCTGTGGTAATCCATAAAGTTTTCAGCATATATTTAATAAAGTTGTCACATATTAAAATACAACATAAAGAATTAAGCATACTCATGTTATAAAATTCAAACAAAGGTGTTTGGAAGAGGGTGTGAATTAGTCTTCAAGTCTTACTAGGCAAAAATAATACCATTTTCACAACGTCTTATATTTAGCCCTTAGATATGGGATGTTGTAGAATTCAGTACAGACTCACACCCACAATGTCACTACCATCTAGACATGGGTATGGCTGGAAGCCTGTGGTGCAGCAGTCTCCTCTGTTTTCAGGTGAAAGTTCATATCATATGGTTGTTTGCCAAGTAGGGAAATATTCAGGGCAAACACCCTCCCCCTCCACTTGCTCCTCTCTTCTATTACAAAGAAAAGTTGACTTATGATAATGATATCTTTAAAGTCATTAAATTTGTTCTGAAAACCGCTTTTGAATTGAAACTTATATGTGATCTTTTCTTGTATTTGCAGCAATACCTCACAGTAGCGGCAGGGGAGAATCGTCATTCCATTCATAGATCTCAGAGATGGTATGATGCCACAGAGAAGGCCCTAGGATACACTGTTGGTCCAGAAGTGCAGTCTAATCTAGAGACCAGGGAGCGCTTGAACAGACCTTTGGTCAGAGTTTACCAGCGTCATCCAGGTACAAACCTCCCAGAAGCTCAGGATATCATCAAAGTAAGTTACTATTTAGATATCATTCCGTGCAGGATACAGTTTGATTTGGAATGAAGAAGTGTTGTGGGACTTATTTAATATGCTCATGTTGGCTTGAGCCACCACTGAAAAGGGCAAAGTTGGCAATGGGTATTTTGTGCTCTGGAATCAGGCATAGGGGATCCCCACTAGTTGGGCTAGTTGACGAAGTCTTACTGAAAGTTTTCTGTACATTAAGTGATCAATGATTTTCATAGAATTGTCTTTCAAAGTGGTTTCCACTTACTTTTTTTCCGAGGGTCACCTGATGATTTTGATTTGTGGCCATGGGCCCACACGGTAAGGTTCTGGAGAGGGTCATGTCACCTAGATCCCCCACCCCTATCTCATAGTCAGTGTGACTGACATACCTAAGACAACAAAGTTCATGTTTACATAAGGTTTATTTATTTTTGAAACTGTGAATATCATTTTATTAATTTGTCATTAAACTGGATTTAAGTAAAAGAGGTGTTTTCATTTATTTGACCAGAAATTTTGGCACAAAAGTTTGAATCACAGTCCATATTTGGGAACACTTGCTTTACATTATTTCTTCTTACTGATATCAAGAAATAAATTGTAAAATAAAATTCTTCTTATAACACTTTTACTTTTTCTTTTTACCAGGGAGCAGAGGGCTTGGATAAGTCTCTTCTGCAAACCAGCCGAAACATTGGACTCTTACAGATGGCCCAGTCTCGTCTTCAAAATGACATTAGACACAAACATGCTGGAGCTAATGTAGATTCTTCAGTTGTCCGTATGCGCCGTCGTCTCGCCAATCATAGATGGGTGATGGGAAGTGTGTAAACCTGTTTGCATCATTAGTTTCTTGGATCATTAACGAAAGGTCATTAATATGTTATTGAATAGGAAATTTCAAATTAACATGCAAAAGAATTGTTACCAAGGAACGCTTTTACCACTAGTCCACTCATCTGACTTTCTTCCTTATGAAAGCTTGATATGCCGTGAGACTTTTAAAATATTTCAAGTGGATTTAGTCAATACATGTGAGACTATGAAAAGACAAACGTTGCATAGTCAATCTTGTTTTTTTTTGAAAAAAAAACAGCAAGCTGGCCCACAAAAGCTAACTTAGGTAATAAAGATTTAAAGTTTAAAAATCTGTGTAAATATGTGACAGTCTAAGTGAAGTACCTGTGTTTATCATGGAATCAGACCATCCACAAATGTTAAAAGGGCCTTTGTAGCTAATGAAATGTATAATTGCATAATGATGGCCAGTACAACAAAGCTTATTTTCCAGACTTAAAAGTATTGGTGTCTAAGATTAAGTGTGCCTTATTTATCAAAATAACTTTTCTTTGTAAACATAACTGAATAATTATGAAACAAATTGCTTGCATTCCATTTCACCTTACCTGCAATTTCCTTTACTTCTTTACATACTTCAAGCTCTTTCACCAAACAAAGAAAATATTAAGCTGCTGTTTTAATTTCCATTTAACATTCTTCATGAAAATCATACCTGCCATATATTTATCTCTCATAACTACTTTATAGGCAGTCTACAGTTATCAATCATTTTATTCTTTCCTTAGTATGTTTGCTCGAAAAAAAAGGACAATTTTTTGAGTTTGAAGGAATAACATACTATTCTTGAAATTGCTCATCAACTTAATTTTGCAATACTTTTTGTAGACTACTCATCAACTTTTGTACAAAATGATTGACACAGCCTGCAAGTTTGGTGGATCACTCTCATATGCTATTGACATTTGGATTTTTTTTTTTTTTTTTGCAATTGTGTAAGATTGAACTGCATTGCAAACATATATCCTAATTTGACATGCCAAAGGGTGTCAAACTTCTGCACATATTTTTGAAGCTAAAACAAAACAATTGATATTGGAATTGTCATCATATATTTTATGTTGCCCAACATTTCTGATAGCAAAGTGTTTAACTAAAGACTAGGACCAAAGAAGCTCCAGATAAAACTGTAGAATGTAGGATTTGTGGAAAAAAAAGTTTTTACAAGAAAGTAGACTCCAAATTTGATAATTCCAGACAGTTTAAGGAACCTTAGAGCAAAATTAGCTGTGAATCATATCTTCTTTGCCTTTCAATTTTTCATACTATAATTAGCTGACTTCCTTAGGGTTATGCTATAGATATTCCAGCAGCTATTCTACTATATGCCTTCCTTTGATGCACAAATTCAAATCCATTTTCCTCGACTTCCAAAATAAGTGCCTTAATTATATCATTCCGTCATATAAAAGTGTGGCTCATTAATTCCATTTTTGCCGAAAATGTATATTTCAGAAAATTAATGTCAATTACAATCCAAAAAATGGAGCAAATATTATTTTATTATGTGCAAATACTTAATGTAAAGAATTTAAAAGTCTGAGTATTTTGTGCAAATTCAAATCTTAACTTTACAACTGCAAAGAAGAACTGCAAAAAAGCTTTTGGAAGAAGAGTCATGGCTCAGATTGCTGAATTAAGATTTAAAAACTTTTGTTGTGATTTTAGCAACATCTGTGTATCTAAAAAATTTGGACAAATTTAACAGGTGCAAAAAAAAAAAAAAATGTAAAGAACTGAAAAATCTGAGCATTTTGAGTGCATACACCTTATGCATTGACGTCATGCGACTTCAGTGAAGCATATGATATTCAAATGTTTTTGATGTGGCATTTATTATTCACCAATTTTTCTGTATTAACCCTACAAGCTTATGTATGTATGCATACATGCTGATTTATGTATGATGAAGGCATCATTCCCCACCATACATAAATTAAATCACCATGATTTGGTATGATATTTTAATCATTGATCGACTACCTCTCATTGTTCTTCTGTTCAAAACATGATGAATGTTAAAGTGAGAGGTTTTCCACTCATTCATCATGTTTATGTTGAGTTAAATCTCATTTTGCAATATATGAGCCCAGTTGAATGGCATTTGAGCAAAAAAATTTAAATATAGGGTTTGAAATAAGCTTTCACAATTTGCTAGAATCATTACACCAAAAGGCTAAAGCTTTGCACAAATTTGAAACAAAATGTGAAGCTTTTAGCCTATTTGAGTATTTGAATCATTTTGTTAATGATCTCAAGTGTCTATATAGAGATTCTTAATCTAAAGTTTTACTTTTTAATGGGTATCTTTCTTGTGAAGGTTAATTCTCACAGTAAAATTCCATATCTTCACTCACAAACAGAATTAGGTTTAATAATTTCGTAGATTGTATAAAGCATGTTGTACAAAATGATTCACTGACAGACAATTACAAGGTATAAATTTTGAATATCAAGTTTGTATGGTTTTATGTCTTTTGCCTACATTCCCAGAGTCCTCTAATCATATGGCCCTGCAATGAACACACAGACATTATATAGGGCCCATCTTTTTAATACATTCTGATCTCTCAGTCACGTTTCATTTTCTTAAAGGAGTAAACTGTGGAGTCAGCAGTGATCTTTAAAAATCTCGAAGGTAGCACCATGACTTACAGCAGCCGTTGAACGATCACCTCAAACATACTTCGAGTATATTCTATCTGTATGAACAATTGGTGCCAATACTTTGATCGTCACTAATCCAATAGTTGCATCACTCTGATTGGTCAATAATGACTTGCACTCAATACAGCATACAGCTCACATACAGCAGATAGTAGATATGTGGCCTTGAGCAATTTCAGCTCCATACAGACCATTGTTTTAAAGCTTTGTCCAGGAGGTACCCTGGACAGGTGTTTTCCTTCTTAATAAGAGGTGCTAGGAGAAAACTTAGTAGGGAAATGTTTACTGCCTGGAGTGAAATTTAGGCAGTGCAAGAAATGCCTAGATAATAAATAGAAACAAGTGCAAGTTACTAAGAACATGTCACCTATAAAGGTTTGGTCACTTACTAGATGTGTTCACCATTTTGGCAAGCTTTCACTGAACCCTTCTCAATCCTCCTAGACTAAGAACAAACCATTTGTCAGGAATGAAATGCTATCTTGCTATAAGCTCAAGTTTGCCTTTTGGGAAATTTTTTAGAGCACAGTATTGATCAAATGAGCTATTTCCTTATCCCAGACACTTAAAATTCTCCAAAATTTACTACTAAAATCAAAGTGCAACCACCAATTGTGAACTCTTCTTGTCCCAAAGTGAAATGTATTTGGCATGAAGAGGGACTACTCTAAAAATAAGAGGAGTGAGTTTATTTTTGACAGGTGGAGGTAAAATTATCTTCTTACCTTAAGTATGATATTAATAAATCGTTGTTAGCACAAAATCTCGAAGAGGCAATGTAAAGGGGGCTTAACTCCACATAGCACTGACTCAAGTTTTGTTTTATTTGTTCTAAAGAGGTCCCAATTTTTTTCTTTCTTAATTGTTCTGAAGAGTTTCTCTTCACTTTAAGTTTTTAAGTTTTGGGTACTCCTGCTTCATTACTGACTCATTTATGGCACTTAAATGGGTTAAGAAATTCCCACAGGAGTTCATTTTCTTCACAGGGTTAACCAACAAGTGTAGTCACTATTGCAAACACTGGCAGGTATTTAATGTAGGGTTACATAGAAGTAATCCAATAAAGACCCATAACCCGTAATTCTGATATACATTATTTTTATTACATCTTAAAAATTAACCCATTGTTCAATAACATAACATTACATCACAGTATCCATAGCAACAAAAGAATAGGTTACACCACTGTTTAAGGTCTGTGACCCTGCTTTAAGACAAATGAGTTTACTATTTGCAGAAACTTAACAAACTGTTTAAACTGACACATTCTAACCCCTAGCATTCAAATGGTCAATTTTGAAATTAGAGACTGTATTTAACTCAGGTAACTCTTGGTCAGACTTTCAAAACTGGTGCCATAAATTCCCAAAAGAAATTCATAGTGCATATTTGAAAGTGTGTCATGTACCAAACCATTTGGCTTTCCTAATATTCAACAAAAATGTGTCCACTATGGTCACTCCCATTAGACCAGCAGAAATGGGTCACTTTGGTCACTATATCTTATCCAAACATTAGTGACAACGAAATATGTCATACTTTAGTAATACCAAAGCTAGTTGGAATCTGTTTGATATCAACAATAAGTCATGGCTATGAAATACCAGACAATAGAGCTCAATTGCACTCTAAACTGTAACATGAACTTATGTTATTCTGAGTAACACAGTGAGTGATTAGCAGTGTCCAGTAGACTTTTTGGGTGAACAGTTAAACCCTTTCAAAGTCATCATTTTGAAAACATTTCTGTTTATTCTTTTTTAGATGCATTAAACATTGACAGATTTTCAAGATTCCAAGCATGGGAGAATTAACTTACGGACAATGTTGTCATCCTTCGCTGAATTAGTGAAGCCAATGGTACTGACACACTTGTTATTAAAATTAATGATAAAAGCTGTGATTCTGTTAGCCTCATGCATGCAGCTTATTAATGCAAGAAATGACAGATTTCTTTAAAGACATTGCAAAGAAATTGTTAGATGCTTTGATATCTGTTCAGTAACAATGGCTGGAGTAAAGCAATAAAATACGGCTAGAACCACCTGGTATCACAACACATATTTACATTCACCTTTTTGTTTTTGGGGGGTTCAAGATACCACATGTTCACAAGGGTGCAGTCAGTTAAATTACTGTTTCCTTTCCCCAACTTCCACGTCACAGAAATTAATCTTTGAGATTCGTTACTGAGGGTTACTGCTCACTAACACTGTTGTGCTGGACTAGTCATGAAATTCCTCCTTAACTCCTACCACTTCGTGTTTATTGCACAAAACTGTGGCAAATTAGCCATTTCATTAACCTTCTACCCACTCAAACATGGAAGACAACTTGGGACTGTTTAAGATACCAGACAACCAATTTTTATCTCATGAACTTGGGCAACAGATAACTTTTAAATTCTGTCAGGGATAATACAACCCAAGGACAAGGAAGGTTGATATTACAGTAAAGACCTCCTGAATATTGATTATCAACTAACAATATACAATAATTTCCCCAAGTACATGTTCCTTCTAAGACAATTCCCACTTCAGACAATCTCCACCCAGGCACTTTCCCATCAAACAACTATCTCCACAAAAAGGTGCTTAATTGTTAGGGGAGGGAATTAACCAGTTAGTAGTCATCCAAGAGGAATTTTTTTTGGGGGAAAGTCTTCCGGGTGGGGGATCACCAGGGGGACGTTGTCTTGGAATGGTTTTGAGTACATCCTTGCTAATTGCATGATACAGGTCCTTCTTTGACTACTTATGACAATTCGCTAGTGTAATTCTCATCCAGGACAATTTTCCCATGCACAACTTGCTGCTATTTTTGAACTAACAAATTTATTACAATGTAACTTGAATTTAAATATTATTTAGACAATTATGTACATTAATGTTCACATGTCTTTACAACATTATTCATTTCTTCCATTTTTTTAATTCCTAATATTAAGCATTCCACAAGACCATAGACCTTCCAACATGTCAACCACAATACTGAACTGATCACTCAGTTCATTTAGTTTCTGCAAAATTCACTATTACATCTGTACGTCTACAAAATACCGAAAAATCAAAGGAAATTGCAATGACACTGTAGACGCATGCATGGTTACCCATATGGATTTGCATCCACTGAATTTATCAGTTGCTTAACATACTATGGGAACATATATATACACAATGGTTGTCAGTTGTTAAACACAATTTCACATGTACAAGTGCATTCATCCTCTTGATGAAAAAACAGACTATCACAAGAATTATCACCTTAAATGAAACCATCCACCATTTTATGGAACGAGACGGGAAACGATTGGGGTAAGGGTCTGTTGGCAGCCTTGTTGTTCTTTCTAATTTACAGGTGAATTGTTAAATAAAGCAGAATATACTCCTTCATTACAGGGAAAATAGCATCAGCATACATCTTTCACCACCATTCCTGTCGGTAATCTACTGGGAAGAACCTCAGTTCCAGATGATACAACCTGGTTGGACCATTCAATCTGGATTTTAGAACTACATCAAAATAAACAAGCTGCACCAATTCTTTGTTACTGTACACATCACAATAGAAGGATTACTATTTTAGCAATTGCAACAGCAGGATTACTTCATCATGCTACTGTAATATGTGTAGCAACAAAACAGGACTGCAGCTGCTGCAGCTTGGCTGAGGCAGTTGCAGCCTGAAGTTTTAATATGGTACCTTACATAATAGGTCTTTAAAAATACATCTAAAAGAAACACGTAGTGCTCTCCCAATGACAGAGCAATCTACGTCAAGGACAGAAGGTCCTTATCTTTCATAGCAAATGTCTTCTCTATGATTGTTTAGACAATTAAGAAACTTCACAGGTTCCAGGAATCAGCCAAGCATAACAAACAGCTCAAATAGTGAAAGGTATTGTAAAACCAATGTGACAAAGAATGGAGAAACGCAATAATCACAATCAATCCTTAATAGATATTTGCAATTTGTAAGTATCAAAAGATAATGGTTCATCTGGAAAAGAATTCTTGGGTAAATAAAGTAAATATTACAGACTTTAAAAAATCGTCAGCTTGTACTATGTTCTGTTTAATCTTTTGAAACCTTACATACCACATATTCTCTAATAAATGCTCCCCCCTCAAATAAAAGCCCCATGTAAATTTAAAGAATTTTGCGAATGAAAGTTTACCATCATGCATTCGTACATGCGGTATATCATTTGTGCACATGAAAGGCTCAAACCCGGCAATACCACGCTAACAGCTGTATGCACAGTTGAAGCCATCACGCAGACCAACCCATTGCCCCACCATTCACATAGATGTCCATATATATATGTAATCATGTAGCATACATAGGTTACACTAAGTGTAGGCTTTAGCAGTAAGCTAATTAAAATATACCCTCAAGTATACACCCCCCCCCTTTCAAAAATACAATGCCTCCAGGGTGTTTACTAGAAAATACACAGTATTTGGCATGAGGCTTGAAAAATACATGACAAAAAGACCTGTATAAACCAAAATATTACCTGTATGCACCCTACTGCAATAGTTCACATGAAATATAATCTTAAACTGCCATGGAATATTTTGAGACAAACCAATCATAAAGTTCATCAATTCAAACACCAAAATAAAACTTTCTGCAATTTCAATTGCACAATGAATTATAAGATGTCTAGAAGAACAAACCACAATCAGCATGCAGAGTATGAAAAATACACATAAGTTGTGACAGATTAAAAGAAAATTTGTAGAACAAAAAGTGAATATACTGTTCCAGACAGAAAATCACAGCTCAGAACCCTCCGTATACGTCCATTTTCCATCTTAAAGGTTATGATATGAATATCTTCATAATAAATCAATCTATTTGCCTGTTGCATCACTGTTTATTCCCATGTTACCAAGATAAGCACACATGCTATCAAGACTGCAAAGGGCTTAATGTTTATTGGTTATATAGAATAGCTTAATGATACACACATAAAATGCACCAAGAATATTTAACTCATTTTATGTGATGATATGACAGTTACATTATCCAACAAATGGCAATAAAAGAATACTATCATCTTTTGTTTGAAAAAATTTGGTCTACATCACTTTGGAAAGAAAGCTAATTTTCAATTTCTCACTGGAAAAGACATATTTTCAGATTCAATCACCAAGAGTGAGTGAACAAGCTAAGACAATGCATCAGGATTGGACAAGCAGAAGCAAATTTGTAACAAGTTATTCAAAATTCCACACTCAGCTTAATACCCTTGTTTATGTAATACCCTTGTAAGCTCTGAAAAACCACAGAGAGAGAGACCTTATTCCAGAAATGTTGAAGTTAGAAATCAAATGCTTAATAGGAACGCTATGGAAACCTATTTGTGCACCAGTGAAAATGAAATCACTTCCTTTTTCCATAAAAGTAGGACATTTTGGTTCACTTTACTAACTTCACTTCCTTTATTAGTGCAACTAGTAAGGAACAATTATTTCAAAACTGACATAGAAAAACAACTTTTTCTTTAAAAGTTTCCAATTCTTCTGTCAGACTATTGTATTATGTTGCATCCCTTGCACTGATCTGATTACTATCGATGTCTTTAAAAGAGCTCTATGTCAAGTACTGATAAATGATAGCAAAGAAAAACAACGTGAACAAAAAGACACCTAGCTGTTTAAACATGTAAAAAAAAAAAAAAAAAAAAAAAAAACAGAAAAAAGACTTAAGACTTAAGAAAAACCTTAAGAATAGAGCCTAACGTTCTGCACAAAGCAAGTTTCTACTGCAAAAGAAAATAAAAGCTGAGTACAAAATCACCCTGAAAGTTCAAACTGATTTAGACAGTTAGTGCCAGTGCGTCAGAAATGGTTCCAACATTCCATGAGATGTGAATGGCCAACCCTGGTTTCATCACAAAGCATTCACTTTGGAGAAAAGATAACAGAGGGCACCAGCAGGACGTGTGACTGGTAGAATTACGACGTTCTTAGAAGGAGTCTGCAACATTTCAACATTTTTTTTATTTTTTCTGATCAATTTTAAATATTGTCAAGATACTTCGGGCAGACTTGTCACAAAATTTCGTACATGTATAAGTATAAAACCTCTTTTGCACTACTGCAACCTTTAGAATTTCTCCTTCATTCAAGCATGGGAAACTTATCCACAACTTACTCCAAAAATGTGATTAACTGAATCCTTAATTACAGTGTTTGAATTGCATTGTCACTTTATCTTAAAGAAAAAGAAACCTAAAACTTTCCAAATGGAGAATGACGACCCAACAATTTGAATATTGACACAAAAGGCAACCACTGTACCAGCTCTCTCCCACGAGATATCAACACTTTTTGTAATGCCAAACAGCATGAATCTGCACTCTTTCCCTTGGAAACCCAGAGAGTGACTTTTCCATGTGAAACATGACCCACCTTCATAGGCCACAAAAAGTGCTTGCAATTTGCCAAAAGATTTCTACCATCTACCTTTGTGTTGCCAAAGAAATGAAAAAAAAAATGTGATATGGGACAAACCACAATGCCTTGCATGTGGTTAAATGATGATGCCACGTAAATATGGCTATTTCTTAGTTTTTTTTTTTTATAGTTTGTGGTAATTCTTTTCAACAACTGTCCACAATATTATTTGACTTTTCCATCAAGATATCAATTCGGAGGGCAAAATGACGTGAGTTAGGGTAAGCTCTGTGCATATCTATGAAATCAACTGTTTATGAAAACATGGGATTCAACTTCTTCAATCAATCTTGATTTTTTTTATTCATTTACTTATTTATTTATTTCCTCATTCTTTTGTAAGCTTCAAGTCTTAACAAGACTGCCCTCATACTGCTGAATATCTTGAAAAAGAAAGTCACATCTGGATGTGCTATGTGAAAGAATTTGATAGAAATGTTACTTATCCTTGAACAGTCTAACAGAAAAATGTGTCAAACTGGTACTAAAAAGTATAATTCATCTTGTTAGAGGTCAAAACTGACTTAATTAAAAGCAATGCTTGTTAAAAACTATACAACTGATTCACAGAAATATTTTAGTAAGTTTGAATACAGATAAATCAGAGTACAGACTTGGGCTGCAAAAGCTGTGTGAATATTCATGAGCAAGACTGAACAGGAAAGAGGTTCAAGAGTCCCCGAAAAAGACAAGTCTACAAATTTTTACAGAATTCTAGATTAAATTACTACTGTAATTCCACTTTTAAGAGAAGTAGCTACATCTCCAAAGGAGGTTAGTTTCCATTTTTTCTGTCAAATTGTGAAACCAGTAGTTTCTCCAGCATCAAATGATTTCTCTTTCTATTGACTACTTACACATCTTCTTATGCCAATGAGATTATAGATTATGCTTTGCCCTAGATTTTAACCTACAACTTGAAAGCAAGTATTGTAGCTGCTTCCTGATTGGTCTGTTCAGTTACAAGTTTTGGGAAATAACCAATCCAGGGAAAGAACAATCCTACTTTTTCAGTTCAATAAAGTCTTGTATGACATATACATGCCCTGGCGACACTGCCTCCATGGTAACTTGGAATGAATGCTACCCCCTGATGATCAACCATGGGGCACAGGTACGCATTAGGCAAGACCAGGGTGGTGGATGCTATTGGATGGATACACTGAAGGTTAACACGAGCAGGCATCTTTCCCTCCACCAGGTTCCAAATTTGTCTGATTACTGTCAGGAGCTGATGGCTTGTGCTGGACACCGGTTTCGGCAGCATTTAGGTCCAAGCTGTCCAAGAAGTACAGAAAACATTTTCATTTATGTAGATTAATGCTGGCACAATATATTTACATAAGCCCCTAACTGCTATACTTCAGGTATAAAATAAAAAGGTGAAAACAAGAATATAAACTTGCACAGCTTTTGAGAAGTAGACAATTTTCTGTTCAGCATCCCCCTTGATAGTGAAACTGTTCATAAATTCCAGGTGTCAGTGAATGAAATTATAAGAGATCATACAACATTCTGAATGTTCTGTATGCAATGCTTATTAGACCTGGGGAAATTGATGCCTGTTGCTGCAATACACTACCAGCTTTATAGGATGTTAGAAACTGATCAGTGCAATATAAAGTCATACCTAATAAGGAATTTCAGACAGACCATGTCAGCTGCTTACAATGTTGACCCACAGGCTAACTGAATTGTCATTAAAGGAAGACGCTTCAGTTATTGAAGCTGCCCATCAAGAAACTTTTCTTGTCTTTACAGAAAAGTCACAACATGAAATTTGAATAGAAACACAATTTTCACGGTACAATTTACACGGTACATACGTTTGAGGTCCTCTCAATGACAATATACAAGATGCTTACCTTCAACCACTACTCAATGCTATTTTGAATAGAATTAACAGACTAGGCATTGGTAGATAATAAGACTTACTGCAAATAAATAGGCAACAAGTTGCAAGGAAGTGTACTAAACTAACATCACCATAACATCTTTGTCTTTCTCAAGACATGATAATTCACTTGTTATGACAGGAATCTCCATTTGCAAAATGACTTTTTGTACCATGTCTGATGTAATGTTACATCCATGACATCTTTTACATATGAAGTGTTGTTTTCACAGTTTGTGGAATTATTTTGCTTGATAACATGAACAGATCCTATTGCGCAGGACTGGTCAAAGAAACAGAGGAATACACTGCACATATTGTCCTACTGTTGCTCTTTTATGAGATGACAAACTTGTTCCAAGTCCTTTAAAAGAACAACTTCAGAAATATAATGGCCAAAAGACCTAAATGTTCAAGCTTGGATTTCTTAACAAGCAATGTCTCAACTTTAAACGTATGCTTACCTGCCATCTAGAATATTTTGATATATTTTTCTGGCTGTGTCTAGGAATGCTTCTTCTACATGTTCACCCCTGGAAAAACAACAGTGGAGGAGATTACATTTCTAAAGGTTTAATACCAGAAACAATAAATCAATCACCCCTGGAATAACAGAGATGAACAATGTGAGCATATCACTGATCTCAAAACTGCCATTAATCCACCAATGTTAATTATTAGACTTTAATTCAACATGATGACGAGCTTTATAAACAGACATTAAAGAATAACTTGATACTTCTTTCACCATATGCTTGGTTGGTAAGACTCAACCTTTTGACATGCCCTTCAGGATGTTGTACATCTATATTGTATGTATCTTGTTAAGAGGTCTAGTGACCTCACAACAAGGTGGTCGAAAGAGCATGACAAGCGAGTTTGTTGATGAAGATGGCTGATGAAAAAGCCCACATCCAAAAACCATTGGTCTTCTAATTTGTCAAATACTGGTCAATATTAAACAGCACAGTCACATTGCAACTGAAATCAGATGCTCACCCAAGTATGTTGGCAAAGTCTGTAGTTCTGGGTCACAGCATGTAGTGTACACTCCACAACTCCTAACTCCCCACCCCAATGTCTAGTATCAACTCTAGATACATTTGTGTTGATTTAAACCCCTACCTACCATGGTACTTACTGAAAAGAAAAGCTTTCCCACTATGTAAAGTAATATTTTACATTTATTGAGCATTAACGTCTGGACAAACATTTACCAAAGCCACTGCACACCCTGTCTTGGAGATATGCTCTCTGGTTGCAGTAGCACCGTGTTGAACATAATACCATGGAGGTCACTAGCCTTGCATCTAACTTTTTACACAAGTTGCTGGTTACTGTTTTCATGCAAACTATTCACACAAAATTAAAACTAAGGTCACATTAAAGAGTGGGCAATAAATATACCCACAGCTTTATTGCAAAAATTATTCCTGCTGTTCTATCACTGTGAGCTGATGACCATATTGATGAGTAAGCCTGTAAATGATACCTTGTGAAATCAGTTCTTGATTTTTCAGAACTGTTTGTAAAGATAGACATCTCATGAAAACATTACTTGATTGACCCAATGAAAAAGTCATTTTGTACCTGCAAGGAAAATCATTGATGGAACAGTTCTACTGACACAATGTTTCTGCCCTGAAGAGCCTGTTCACTGTTAATTCTAATACATGACTGCCTACTTAAAGACAGATACTTGTCACCCCAAGTATGACTTTCACTAGGGGGTAAGCAAAAGTCTCAAGTGGTGACTGCTCTTGGAACGACATCAGAGTTACAAAATTCAGAAGATGTAGAGTACCTTATATTACACAGCATTCACAGAGTGTTCTGATAACACATTAGGGCCTTGTGTGCTCAACAGGATTATCACCTCAAGCAATAAGCTAGATTTCCGTCTGCACAAGCAGATGCTAAAGATAGTTGTGAGCATAGCTAGAAGTAACCTAGTTGGGAGCATTGTTGGAACTGACTGTGATGATGAGTATCTGTCTTAAAATTAGATAGTTAGTAAGTTAGATGAGGTTTTACGGCCCAGTTTCTGTCCAATTGGTTGAGGTCAACCCTTTTTTCCAGATGTGGCTCATTGGCTTGTTTTCCCTACTCCATTGCTTATGCTGAGCACCAAGCACAATGGCAGTAGGTTCCATTTCTAAAGTCTTCGGTATGACCCGGCCAGAAATACACTAGAGCCATTACATTGACAGATTCCATAGGGTACAAGATTTCACTTTTAGCTTACGTTTTTGCACTGGCTTCTAGAAAGAGAAGACCATTCTCCTCTGCAAACTGTTTGGCTTCTTCATACGTCACATCCCTCTGGGCCTCCAAGTCACTCTTGTTGCCAATAAGGAATATAACCTGTAGATTTCATATCAAGACATATTTCACTTACTTGTAAGTTTTCTTAATTTCATTAACCACAACTCTGAGAAATTTCTAGAACAACAAGGATAATTTTTTCCAATTTTCCTGCAGTTAAATTTTACTTACCTCTCTCACAATCTTTACCTTACATAACTCAAAACTGCTCAAATTTTAGAGGATGTAACTTAAAACAGACCCAAGCCTCAAAACACTGTTAAGTGTAGAAATTGAACAGAGAGTGGTTTATAATCCCCAATGCAACCCCCTTCCCCATGCTTTCTATTGAAAACTTAGAGAAATGTTAACTGCTTGAATAAAGTTGCTGTTGCTTCATGACGGCTCTCATGAACATCTACGATGTTCCATTCCAGTGTTAATAGTTCAGTGTCCACAATAGGACCATCAACTGCAGCATTTTTGGAATAACTAACACAGGTGGATAAAAGCAGTGTCATTTGAAACAATGAAGCTAAGCAACTTGAGAGGTTTGGAATGTCATCCCCTGAAAGTCACAGTTAGGTGGATTTTTCATCCCAGAGCAATACCAGATGAAATAACCACTTAAACTGAACACACTTCAAATTTGAGCTGAGGTTAAATTGAGCACAGCTGTCACGGTGTAATCAGAGATGCCACCAGCAATTACAAAAAAAATCTGAAAGCGGTCCTAAGGTGTGAAACTGCCGGATAGGCGATCACAGCTCACCTCAGCCCCACCATGGTTGTTGGGCTGAGGTGATAAAATTTTTCAAATTTTTGCCCCCTAGATAGCAGGAAATCAACTATAAAATGCAAAAATGACAA
>WURT03000002.1:1594765-1608937 GCA_009936505.3 Holothuria glaberrima | reverse complement strand
TGACACAAGAGATAAGCTGTGGTCAGTTTCTTGATAACCTTCGTTCAGTTTTAGCTAAAAGGAGATGCATGTCATGACCACAAAATGACTTGACCTTGACCTTGAAGATAGTTTACACCTTGTTTTCAGTCTACTTAGAAACACTAAAATCTTAATACAACTCTTTCACTAGTTATTTAGATTATAATGTTATTCAAGTTCAGAGTTTGTCCCATCCCCGAAGTGTATAACGTTTATTGGACTTTCATGGTTCAGCACCTATTAAAATACCGCTAATAACCACTGTGACATTCTTTCGCTCCTCTGTCACGGTGTCTTCAGAATAAGAGAAGGTGTAATTGTCGACGAACTTCTATTAAAAGGCATGTTATGTGCAGTTTATTGAATGGAAATTTCTTCAGATTTAACCATATTGGCCAAAAATGTATATCTCTCTTGCCGTTGACGCTCCAGATTGTGGATAATAATATGGTTCTACTCATTTATTTTGTTAAGTTTGAAACTACCCGAAGGAATTGCTCCATCCCCTTTACAGTAACCATAGTAGAAGTTGTGTTCACATTCCAGTCATTAATATGTGGCGGTCTAACGGCATCTATGAGGCCGACGGATGGCCATCGGTGGTATACTGGAGGGTCTGAGACTTGTATGATGGGTAAAAGTTTTTCACCTATCAGCGTCGCCGCCATCAGGATGAACCACCTGGCATTTCTGTGGTACCTCGCCGAAGTAGCCTAGGGCAGTCTGTCATAGAGCCGACCAAATTTTGTTGACAGAGATACTGCATTTCTTAGTCGTACTTTAAACCATCATGTTTTCTTTTTCACTAACTCGCTTGTGTAGGCTTGTCATTGCCCATTGCGACTACAAGTTAACTTTAATTTTACCGTCCAATTAATCTTTTGTTTATCATTCATTCAATGATTCCATCCTGTTAGGACAGTAAACTATGAAGTCTATAACAGAAAATATTTTGGAGAATCGTTTTGACTAGGGCAGGTGTATGGCGCCATTTGTCTCCAAGGCTATAAGTTCACACAAAATTTTGTAAATACTGTAATTGTGTTTTCCTTTTTTTATATAAAAAGCATTAACAACAATCATTATTTGATCAAATGGAAGGGTTAACAAAAATGAATCCAAGATTTCTCAAAAAAGCTGCATTGTATTTATAATTTATCACCAGAATTGTTTGTAAATTTACATCCATTTTGTAATGAATGTGTTAACTTTAATTCGTTAATCCTTTTATAGTAACTATCAAAACAAATCTGGTGTATTTCACACTAGTAGGGAGCTATTTTAGCAACACAATACTGCAATTATTTGCAAACACGCAGCCTTTCAAAGTTATTTTGGAACAATGACTAAATTTCAAAAGTTTATTCTTATTAAATCTTCCAAGTATCTTTTATAATATTTCAAGACTTAAATGTTGCATATTCAAGGTAAGGAGTTACTTCTTGTAAATTTAACAACTCAGTGACAAACATACTGTCACATAATTCTCGAGAGCCATTCATGAAATAGAGTAGACTACAACACTAATCCAAATCGGGGTGACTGCACTGATTTTCCCTTTAAGGCTGCATTGGGTACTGAGGTAATTCTAGCTTTTGCTAGCAAACGATTCGAACTTAGATTGCAAGAATGACAGAAGGAAGTCGTGACTACTTCACTGCTAGTAGAACGGCTAGGGAACTTTCAAGGTTAAACTTGTACTAAAACTTGTAATATACAGACATGACTCCAGGTGGGGGCCAGGGGCATGGGCGGCTCTAAAAAATTTGTTTGGGCTCAAAATCAAATACGTATTCAGGGACTGGGTTCGAACGACCCCGGTACTATCAATGGTCCGCTCCGGATAGTAAAGTAGGACAATGGTTACTGTAATGTATTACAGTGGTGCCCCATGTAATTTTCAAAAGCTCTCCAGGAACCATCACAGGCAGTCAATCTATCTTTCAAAATAAATACAACCATAACAGTCAAACGTTACTTCACAGGAAAGAAGTAAAAGGCAAATGAATTCTGGCAAAGCGGCTTGATCCATTAGCATTAAGAAAGCTTAACCCTTAAGTATCTTGTCGTTTCTTTCATTGAGTCACAATACACTTTAAATTTGCCAAGCGGCCATAAAATATTCGTTCTCTCGACTGATTCCTTAAAAAAAACGAAAATTTCTAACATAAAGCATTTGAAAATAATAAATGAAATGCTGGCTATTTTAGATCTTAAAACCGTTCTCAATCAATTTTTGCAAAGGGGAAGGGAATTCCTCTAAACTCAGAACGACAATTCATTCCCCCACACATACAAGCCACTAGTCAAAAGTCCCACTACAGCTTTCACTGACTGTTTGGCGATTTTACAGTCATAAGACCGATAACGAGCCAACGACGGGGAACGAAAACCTCCTATGAGAAACACATAACCTATAGGCTATATCCCTGTTACACCTTCTCTAAGATACCTATGCTATAATCTGTCCACTTGACAACCGAGTTACTGCTTTTATTCGTGGATGAAAATCAACACAGTTAATGGGTTGTGTACCTAATGATCACTGAAGTGACTGCAAAATTATAGGAGTTTAAATCCAGCATTACCGTTCACACTCTTTAAATAACATTTTGATGGGTCAAGCTAACCAAATTACAAAATAGCCTATTACAACATTCGTTCTAAATATCTTAGCTCGCACATATTGCAGGTCTATTGGTATGCCTGAAGTACAAATAATAGCAACAAGCAACTAAAAGAAGGTGCGTAAAGCGCGCCAAAAATATCGTTTTGAAGGCACATTATCAAATGTTTTATCTTCGCATTACATTGAAAATTTCTTCACATCTCTCATTTTAAACCCACTCAAGGCAGGGGGGGGGGGTTAACCCGTCGAATCCTCTGAGCCGGAAATACAGTGAGAACGGAATAAATTTTGCATCATATCCAATAGGTTGATGACTTGGGTCCAGGTGAAAAGACATGCTTTACAATGCACCTTGTATTCAGGGGCGCAAACTCAATAGGTTTTATTAAATGAAATGTAAATAAACGCTGGTTCTGTCACTGAATACTTTATAACTTCTCCTCGCTATCCTACGAAACGAATTCGCCTTTGGGACGACGGATAACAAGTTTAATATTCAGGCGCCTATATAGGTCGAAAACTCAAACGTCATTGACTGGAAAATTCGATGTGCAGCAACCGTAAACGTATGTGCCTCGAGGTAGTGTGCTCCTTGTTGGGGTAGGAAAGTCTAATAAGGAATCAGAGGCTAAAAAATAAGCCCAATTGAGTGTGAAAGTCAATGGTGGCAGCTAAAAGCGACGATCCACAGTAAGGGACTCGCAGATGAGATACCATTGACTGTACAGCCCATTCTACAATCACATGTTTGTTTAAAGCACCACACCTTGGTATCATGTATGAAGCTACGTATGACCAAAGGTATGATTTTGAGGACTCCTTCCCAAACATGTACTAAAAAGTTGTTCAAACTTTGAGCTGCGTGTTTCATATACCCACCAGATCTTCAAAGATTTAAACGACGATGTTTATAGGCAATAGACAAACGTATGATCGTGTAGATGTGGGGCCTCACGTACACATGGAAGAACCAGGGAGCTGCAGCCACGCCAGCTGAATCCTTGTAAAAATAATCTTGACTAACTACAACAGTTTCAATGCTCTAAGCAGACGAAGCTTTATTTGCGAGCGAATACGTTGTTCTTGTAAGTAGGGACTCGGTGAATGCTAGTGGAAAAGGCTAATTTAAACTGCTTTAAACTTAACAAGGTAGATTCAGGGGCGGATCCAGGGGTGGGCGACGTCTAGACCTCCCTCATATTTCCAGATGTTCCCTTTTGTAAAGCTGACATTTCTAGAACAAAAAAAATATTGCATGAAGCGCACCAGAGGGATTATCTACTCTTTTCCAACCTTTAGAGTATGTTCGTTATAACGACCAAAAACCTTTAGAAAACCTTGGTTGTCTTTCATATTTGAGATTCGAATAGCTGAAAAATACCCTTATCAAGCAACCTTATACTGTTTACTTTGTAGGCTTAAGTTCACGCATTTCAACCTCAGTCATGTGTTTTCCAAAAATTGTACTACGGTAACGAAAACTACACGGACACCTGACCTTTTCCTTGGGCAGACGATGGACAGGGTACTATGCATGTTATCCTCAGAGGTCAGTGGCTCCAACAATTGATGTAATATGTCCTCCAGAGGCGATGACAGGAGATTCAAAGAGTTGTAACTAAAAGATTTTTCAATTTTCTAGAGATTAAAATTAGCACTTGACTTGATACAAGTATTCTTGTTGTTACCAATTGGCCTGTTCTATATAAAGAAATTGAGATTGCATGAACATATTTGGTAAAACCTTTTATCCCACACCCAGCCCCTTGTAGCTCACAGTTACCCCATTTGCCCTCCCATTCCAATCGTCCTCCTTGCCGCATCCTTACTTTTTGGAGGAATGACCTAGATAAAATGCGCCTCTTCGGCTTAAGCGTATGGAGAGACACTTCAGGAGGCGGAGGATGGCATTTATCTTGAAATTTTGACTAAAAAATATGACATGAAGTTTTTTGTGAAAAAGAAATATGTTCTTCATACGCCTGAGCCCTACGTAGCTCCCACCCTGCTGGAAAATCCGGGTTCTGAACAGTATCAAACACTATACTTTCACATATGCCAGTATAAAAGATGTGTGCTGCATTACGGGTTTATTTATGGTAACGCAGGATGTGAAAATTAGACAATTTCTCGTTGACCCATAAGGTATAAAACGATGGGTAAGGAGAGATCTGTTTCACCTGACATTTGATTTTTTCTAAAAAGTTTCTTAAACCTATTTTTTCTCGGATAACTTTGAATGTCTGGATGATGAGGTATCAAAGTAATGTTTAGATGAGCATAGCCTTTTGAAGTGAAAGCTTCCTGGCGCATTTCAGTCTTGTGGAAATAATTAACACATACTCTATTGGTTTGCCATGTACCGACAAAAGATCATGCTCTATGTAGGTTGTGTGACTGTCTCCATCCCATGTCAAACAAAAAGTTACGAGTCTAACAGGTAGCACCAATTTGCATTTAAACCAACTTGCACAAAAATTCTCAAAGATAAGGAATTCTCCTTCGAATAATCTCGTATCTCTTGCATCTTGCCAAAGGAAGGAAAAATCACTAAATAAAAAGAATGTCTACATGTATCATAAAATCACAGCCTACTCAAATATAAGCCCATTTAACATAAATAAAATCTTTTAAAGAATATGATATCCCTCTCCGCAAGTCGAAAACCTCTTCCCTGACACCCAGCTCCCAAAAATTACAAATTTCTTAAATATTGACAAGGATTCTAAAAATATAGCCAGTTCAATATAGTAAACTGATGGCGCTTGATCCGAGCTGCCGCTTTTTATTTGGTTTCTTGTTAATTCTTAACTGTTTTAACACTTGTCTTGTTTTGGACGTGTAAACTGTACTTCGGTAACATTGGATATCCTTTTTGGATTAAGTATATCTGTTGGTGAACCTTTCGAGGGATGGCGTGAGCTGTATACCATGTTTTTCTTCTGCGGTGTGATTTCGATATTGAAGTTGGTGTTAACTAACACGTCGTTGTATTAGCCTAAGTGCTGTCTACCGTGCTTTTGTACTGTTGATACCATGGGCTCGCAAAGACCGCACGTTTAGTATAGCTCAGAGGCACTACACACTATTCGTCTAAAGATGTGAGGCTATAGGATAGACTCACGGTTGATGAGCAAACTCAAAGAAGAGACAATAAAAAGGAATTATATGGGCAAGGAGGCTTGCAAAATTGGGTGCGACGCACGAAGCTTACAAATTTCAGCTTTCCTTACGGGTTGTCTGCTAACGTCAATAGCCTTCAAGAAAAATTTCTGCATTTAGAGCAAACAGTTGCCAATATAAGAAACTTGTTTTATAGCCATACAAGAAAACAGGCTTCAGAATTTTGAAAAAGAATGGTACAATGAAATTCCGCAGCACAGACTTGCTGATGATGCGTTACTTATTGATGGCTACTACTTATTTCGTCATGACAGACAGTTTTCTGCGAAGGTCTCATTACAAACGTTGCAAAGAACTGGTCAATTTCCATTCCTAAAATATGCTGTTCTATATCTACCCCTGACATAGAACTGATCGCTGTAAGATCACGTCCACGTTTCCTCCTAAGCGAAATATCAAATATAACTCTCATTAATGTGTACATACGTCAATCGTCAAATGTTTCGGTAGCAGACAAGATTCTTAAATCTCCTATTACAAATCTTCAGAAAGAAAATCTTCGAACGTATTTCATTATTGCTGGGGATGTGAATAGAGAAGGCATAGATATACTTGAAACTATGGGTTTCAAAACCCTGGTTAATTATAGCACATATCAGCGATCGAACACTACGCTAGACGCAGTGTACGTCAAGGGTGATCATTATTCTGTAAAGAGGTTATACCCAGTATCGACTTCGGACCATTTTAGTATCTTAATAACCCCAACGTATACTGAAAGTCTTCGTGGTTCTTTAAAACCAAAACTAAGAGTGAACTGGAATCTATCAAGAGAGAACATTCAAAACATGTAAGACATGCTTAAAACTAATGACTGGGATGTTTTCAGGAAAAATTGTGATACTTTAAGTGATTTTACTGAAACAATTTCAATCTTCATTTGCTTTGTAAGAGAAACATGCATACCAATAAAATGTGAAAACCCTAAAGTCATGATAAAGAGAATACCCGCTGATGGTAGAATTAAACAGCTTGAAAAGGAAAAACAGAAAGCAATTGAGGAAGGGAATAATAATCTACGAAACAAAATTCAAAGAACACTAAACAAGTATGTCCATAATATACGAAGTGAAGTTTTTGGTGAATTAAAACAAAATTCTGGTGACCTCTGGGCTGTAATAAAATCTATAAGAGGGCCAAAGGATGATTGCAGAATGTTAATAGACTCAAAATTTGGAAGTGAGTTGATTGATTATTTTGGACGATTTAACAGTTCACGTGATAATGATATTTCCATTCCTTCACTTCCTGCTCCTTTTCATTTTCCTTTACTAGATGTCAACAAAGTAATTGAACAATTTCAAAAAGTGTTGCATGTGGTTCAGACAGATTACCCTGGTAGGTTTGCTACATTTTCACACTGAATTGGCACCCGTATATACGTACATTTTTCATGAAAGTACATTAGAGAGTGATATACATTGCTTATGAAAGAACGCTCTTACATCACCTATTCTTAAAGTAAAAATTCCTTCATGTGTAAATGATTTCAGGCCAATTGATCTTGCCAGTACTGCTTTTAATAGTTTGCAAAAGAAATATGCTCCCTAAATTAATGGATTATGTAGAAAAAGTTGGGGACAAAATGCAATTTGCTTATAGGAAAGGAGTATCCTGTATCGATGCCATTCTTGTACTGGTTAACAATATTGTTTCAAATCTGAATACTTAAGGAAATAGCTATATCAAAAGTGATATTCCTTGACTTCTTCTATGCCTTCAACACAGTATTACCAAATCAATTGCTGAGAGATCTATCAGCATTTATTGATGAACCATGGCTACTTCACTGGTTGGAACAATTTTTTACAGGGATGGACAAGGCAGATTAAACTTAATAAAGGATTTTTCGAAGCTTCAGAGATTAAGGTTGGTGTACCACAGGGAGGTCCTTTATCTGCTATACTTTTACTATTTATACAAATGAAAGTCTAATGAATTTGCATCAATTATAAAATATGCTGATGATACCGCATTGTCATGCAACATTTCGAAAAATACTGTGACCAGTGATCAACTTCATTATCAACAGACTATAGATAATATTGTTTCAACGTGCAATAGAAAGAATTTAATACTTAATCCTAAGAAGTCAAAGGAAATGTGTTTTACCATTAAGAATATCAAGCATGAAGGTTTACTCTCGTCTTAATCACAATGTATAAAAATAGAGGGATCAGATGTGGAACGTACCTCTAAAACCAAATATTTAGGAGTAAGTATTGATGAGAGACTGACTTTTTCTGATCATTTTTCAAAAGTTTGAAGAAAAGTTTATTATATTGTGCTTGGATTAGCTTATATTGTGCCTTTCTTTAATAAGGAGGCCGAGGAAAGTGATTTTAAATCCGTCATACTCCCACATCTAATTTATGCAGCGCCAGTATGGTATCATTTTATTTTACACAAAGACAAGGGCAGAATTATAAAATTTTTAAAGTATTCTGACAAAATTCTTCAGCTTGATTTTAATTATTTGAAACTTACTGTGAATGTCTCTGCCAAAGATGAGTTTATAAGAATGGCAAATACAATACAAAATACAATTTTAAATACAAAATACAAAGCTTTGCCAAAAATGGCATCATTTCAAGTTAAGTCATATTACATATATCTCACTGCATGTATCAACTGAGCCGAATATCGCCCTTCCGTCGTTTTTCACTGCCAGCGAAATTTGGCTTTTGATTCACACAATGAAGGCCGGAAAAGTTGATAATTTTTGTTTCTTACTCTCAGATTAATGGTGATCAATGAATTTTAATTTACAACATACAAAGTTACCATAGGTCCTATATGCCTAGTACACCGGTGAATGAATTAAACCCCACTTTTATCTTGATTGTGATCACTTACGCGACGCGAAGGCCCTTTTCGGTTTTTTTTTTTTTTTTTTTGTTTTGTTTTTTTGTTTCCTTCCTCTCGTCTCCTGATACACTTGATACCCGACTCCTGGATTTCGCTTTCGCTTATCCCGTCGTTGTCACCATACAGTTCGGTCCACCACCAGCAGAGTACGGTACTCGTGCGTTTGTCACCCAGATGACAAAGCAAACTGGTCCTCTTTTAATAAAAGTTAACTCGGCGCCCGTGACTACGTATCACTGTCCAAAATGCGAGTTTTCCAATTCACGTTATCATACAATCCCTCACCACCTCTCCTCTTTCGAAAACAAATTAGTTTATTAATATCTCCAATTATGTCAGAATAGATCTGCGCCGTTCATTCTTTGTCAAAATTTTCTCACTGTATTATCGGTATATAGCTGTTATAGGAATTTATGTTAATCAGACAATAACAAAGAGAGATTATTTTTTTCATCTTGTGACTATTCCACTTGGTTTCTTTCTCGACAAAGTGTAATTCCACACAATTCCACACAATATGTATTATGTCCTCCTGGATGAGAAGTTATAGTTTAACAAATATACTTTAGCCTTTCTTCTTGCAAAAACCGTGCATTTTCAATGTTAAGAGGTTGTCAGGATCCGGAGTCAAAAGGATATAAAATGAGGTTATATGTGGTTGAGTGACAAAAATAACCAAGACAATCGGGCCCGTAGCCACGAAGAGGGGAGCATTTCGGGGCAATCCCCCCCCCCAATACTTCTGCCCCCAGATGAAAATTGAAACTGCATGATAATTAACATAGGCGCCGGCACGGGGGAATGGGGGCGCGCGCCCCCAGTCGAAAAATTCTGAAAATTTTAAAATGATCCCAAAAGGCGTTTAAGCTAAAGAGTTCTGTTGGGGGGTAGGGTGAGGTGTGTTTTCGACCAAGTGATGGATCTATCATTTGCTATCATTTGCTATCACAAATGTTTCTCAAACTATCAGAATTTTCGCAGATCCTTCGCAAACTATCAAAATTTTCGCGCGCTTCGCGCTTCAAACCTCACCACACTGTTGTTTTAATTATCAATATCTTCCAAAAGCAACTCCCAGAGAAGTACAGCAGCAACAGTCCAAAGCTGTTTACAAATAACCAGGTGAAAGACTGGCTTTTTGAGTGGCATGTAGGTTTGTTCACCAATTGAAAGTGTCTCGATGCAGATTCTGAACGCAGGTTTTGTCATGGAAATCTTATATAACGAAATATTTCGGTGCGCTTCGCCCGCGAGGCACACGGTTTGTAATCCATGACATGACCATTATGAAGGTAATAATAAATGGTACCAGTACTATTCTGATCACATTTTCAAAAGACAGAGCCAACCATCTGTAGGGGCCTTGCATCAGTATGGTATCTTTCAATCTAATTTGTAGCATGATGTGAAAGGTTGGAACTTGAATGTACGCATTTGCCGTAATATATTTTTCAGAAATTTTACCGAACGCTTCGCGCGCAGCCATTATCGGTATAGATGGTAACTGTTAATTACACTTACGACGAAACAGCACTCTGAAACGCGCTTGTTAGTCCTTCACCCCTTTTGCTATATCTATCAGAGAGTCTAATTTCATTTCATTTTATTTCGTTTCATTTATTTGGTTCTTCACAATATTTGATAGTGATTGAATCAATGCACAGGAGTATAGAAAATACATGACATCAAATTATTGTGAAGGGAAGCACTCTAAAAAACCCAAAGGGCTTGTCGAGTAGGGTGTTCCCCAAATAACAGTAACTAAACGAAAAGAAAAAATACAAGAGTTTACCTTAGAAAAGAAAAGAAAAGCACCTTTATGTAGTGCCAAAAAAGGATCCCCACTGCTTTACAAAAACGCAGGGCACATAAAAAGGGTGCAATTTACGCAAACATGGGAGTTAACTGAGGTAAAATTACATCATCGGTGATGCCCCCATCACCAAAATCTGGCGGCGCCACTGATAATTAATAATTAATAAATAAGGAGAAAATTTTATGCCGCCCTCAATCACAACACTCCCCCCCCCCCGGCTAAAAATGTAAAGCTGGCTACGGGCCCGAAGACAATGTAACGCTTATGAAAAGTTTTCCTTGGTCCCCTTAATCTTCTTTATGATTCTCAAAAGGATTGTGACACATTAATGAGCAATACACCAATGACTGTAGGATTACACGGGGGACATAATCGTACGGTAAGTGCCACGGCACAAAGAAGAAAATCAGACTTAAATTTGCTGATCCTTTTTTACAATGTTAGGAGAGTTTAAATCGGAGGTTGTAGGGGTAAAATTTGGGGTCGGTCGGGAAAGTTATGGTCTTCGCACCCCACCTATTCATGTAACACCCACTGTTTATAGCTGCGTGTAAAGAACGCCTTGAAAACGCAGTGTAAATTAAAATTGTATCAATAAAAGGGAGAATGTAAAAGAAGTATTTTAATATCACAATATCCACGCATTAGTCTAAATAAGGGGACATTTTCTAGGAGGAACATCCTGTGGGCGGCCATCATGGGGGACAGGGAGACAATATTTCAGTGGGGACAATATCAAATGCCCCCCAAATATTTAGAGGTGTGCAGAAAAAAAACTGACGCAAAGTCTAAACATTTTATTTTTTTTTAATTAAGTGGTAGTGGACTGCCATAATGAGCACATGTAGAGGGAGTCGCACTGTCAGTGGTCCAGATTAGAGAGCATCTACGATGAAAAACTAATCAGAATACATATTCAGAAGTTCTCAAGATGCAAATGGTTTCTTCCTTTCGAGAGTGCTGAGTCGCTACAGTTTTTTCAAGGTCCCCGGTCGAAGAAAATCAATTCATGTCATTGAAATATAGGATCCCGTCTGATGGCAGCTTCGCTGAACTTTAGATCAGAAATATGTTATCTATGTCTTCTAGAATGCACCAAATCGATTGACTTCCGGGTTCTTGCTCCTGGATCCCAAAAGGGATCCCAACCTATGGTGGTCTGGCCGGAAGCGCAAAAAAGAGTTCGCGCAAGCAAATGCCCCCCCCCCCCATAGTTATCAAGATCGCCGCCTGGAATTTCCTAAAACTTTCCACTAAAAGTTGGAAAGAATATTGTTAATACGACTACTTAGCGAAATCCTGTCAAATGGTCACTCGATTTGATTAAAAATTAAACAATTTGTTTTATTTTTAGCCCAATCTAGAGAATTTTGTCTCAAATTGTGCCTGATATCATCCGAAAGGCAGTCCGTCCCTCAAAGAGATTATTTGGGGAACCATGTCTCTATCAACCCCTCCCCCGTGATCGCCTCCCTTGCTTCCGAGTCCCAGACAAATCCACAGTAGCTTACATTGAGTTTAAATTGCTCAAGGCCATATTAGCTGTAAGTCATACGAGACTCACACTCTAAATGCAAAAGAGTGAAATTCTATACCAAAAAGAGTGACTACAGTGACCACTCTCGCTTTCGAGTGACATTCCACTCTCCGCCGAGTGACATTTTTACTCATTCAATAAAAGTTAATTAACACAAAAAAGCAGAGTGAAATCCCAATCGAATTTCACTCTATAAAAAGTGGTCACTGTAATCACTCTTTTTCATTTAGAGAACAATTGACTGCACAGGTCGTCATTGACCAACCATAACGGAGCTATTACTTTAATATATGTCAATCCGAGTGCAGTTACCAATTGTTTTTAGAGATATGATCATATTCCTAAATATGTTGGGGGCGATATGTTAGTATCTCTATGCATCATAGATACTAGGACAGGAAAAATCATTCACTCCCGGAAAGAAGCACCAAAATTTGACGGATTGTACGACTGGGGTCAGTCTTTTGAAAAATACCATTAGCCACGTGAATTTCAAAATGGCCGCCATTTCCCAAGATGGCCACCATATTGGCCAAAGAATAATATAGTTTGTCATAGATTTTCCTTCCCAGGCTGATTTTAATAACTCTGGTGTCAAATAACAGGTTTTAGACTACACAAAATTCAAATTTGAAAAAAAGAAACCCTGTTTTGGCGAAATTCAGGTCAATCAAGATGGCAGAAAAGAAAAATGGCCCCCGAACGGAATGAAATATTTCCAAAACTTGGCTAAAAACATTGTAAATTTCCACAATTCCAAATCATGATGATATAAATTAATGTTTTATAATGAGCAAAATGCCCGCTAATTTTAAAATTAAAATAAATTATAATAATTGGGAAAATAATCCTTTCAAATATGTTTGTGGCAGTTTCTTTTTATATTTGGCCATATATTTGAGCCAAATATATCAAACATATTTTTGAAAATGTTTTTGTTGGAATTCAGGTCAACCAAGATGGCGGGAGAAGCAAAATGTTTTATATATTTCATTCATTTTGGCGGCCATTTTGCTTTCCCGCCACCTTGATTGACCTGAATCCCGCCAAAACAGTTCCAAAAATTAATATGGGAAGTTTTGGTCAAAAATATGACCAAATTTTAAGATTAAATGTCTCAAAAATAATTTTAGAAATATTTTCTCCACAAAATTGTGTTTAAAATAGTACTTACAAACTGAAAATGGAGGTCATTTTGGAAAATCGGCCGCCATTTTGAATTCTGAGTGGCTAACGGGTTTTTTTCAAAACAGCATTCCCTAAGGAGCATGTTTGCAAATTTTGGTGCTTCTTTCCACTTGTGAACTATTTTTCCCATAATATGCATTATCGCCCTACTAAGATTGTTTCGATGAGCTTTGGCAGATAAAGCTCTATTTATTGGATATTCTGTTATCAGAGTGAATAGTAAAACAAAGCTCGGCTCTTTGAGGCGTGCATAGATTTCAAACCTGCCTCTGTGTTGAAAACACTACGTCATTGCTGGGGTATTCAGGTAATTACATATGATTTGTCATTTTTGTGACTAAATTGGAAGTTTACACCAACCTATGAACTTTTTCAAGCAGCTGATATATAATATTAACTCAGAGAACAGATAGTATGTATCTTAATCTTAAAGTTTCTTTACCTGTAGCAGTATCTGACACTTTGATTCATCACAAGACATGCTTCTATCAGCTCTCTGGGTTACCCACCTTAGTTGTCAAGCTTGATTTAAACTTTAAACCCTATACAACCACCCCTTCATAAAATAACAAAACCCCCCGAGGAAGGGGAATTGTATCCTCGACGAATTAACTCTCTGGCAAGAATTACGTCTCTCCCCGGACGCTGCAGATACGATAAACTTCACCACACATACCGTAAGTAAGTGCATAATATGAAAACGAAAAAACCCTCTTCAATAAACGACTACTGCTTCTCTACGGCTCGACAACGTCCGTTATCGACCGCCTCGCGTTCTCGGCCAGTACGGGAAGTCCAAAGAACCCTGTTTTACTTGGCAAGTACCTCCGTCGACTTACAAAAATATAAATGTATTTCCAAAACACCTTCATTATAACGATTGGCGAAAATCCCGTGTCGGTATTCCCTAGACGGTGTAATGAACTCACA
>WURT03000002.1:1572207-1594665 GCA_009936505.3 Holothuria glaberrima | reverse complement strand
GAACTCACAGCGACAATCAGAACTGAAGTGCCTTTCCCCTATTTTCTAACGCCCAATACGACTTCACCCAGATTATTGGGAGTAAATCACTCCAGTTTGTATTATCATGAAAATAGAATCTGCCTGCCAACCCCTCTGTATGCAATCTAAAAACGTCCAGATAAATATAAACCCTGTTCGGATCGGAGGGTCACCTACACAAATTCGGATCATTAATTTGATCAGATTTGGATAAAAATGATCCAGACTGGATCATTCCTATCTGAATATGATCACTGCAAATGACCTGCATTTGTTATGGTGCACTTCTAGATTGGGAATGGGTTAAAGCTTTGTCTGTTCGTTTTTAGATCGTGACTAATTTTTTTTTCTATTTTATAGGGTCATCATTTCCATCGAAATCTGTTTAAGGTATACACGCCAACCTACCGTACAAAGTAAATGCTGGTAATGAATAAAACACAAAAGAGCATATCGGATGACATTCTACCCAAAGAAAGTTTAACTTTTTGATCTGTCGTTCTAATAATTCGGCTTTTATATCACAACACCAAATTCCATTAACAACACACATCAATACCAATCGTAATTACAAACTGATGAAAAGTCGTCAGAGTGAAAGTGCAAGTGTTTTCATGGAATTCCCCTTTCATGGAAAAGCAGATTTGAAATGATCACTATTGTTCCGGCACAAAGTGTAAGTAAAGGCTAACGACAAACATTTAAGTGAAGGACTATTTAACTGTGAAGTAAAGCCATATCCTAAATTTTACTTTCATTTTGCAGATGTTTACTGGAAGGTTTAGTATCTTTCTCTCATGACAACTGAAGTACGTCGGATTACTTAACAGATGAATTTTATTAGGAGCTATCAGACCGTCGAAATGAATCTATCATCATTTCAAACGTTTTGCTTTGTTGCAATCTGGAATTTAGGAATACTAAGTGACCAAAATGACTGCTTCTGTGACTGCAAGAATGAGATCGATTGTTTTATATTGGAAGGATGTGACTGTTCTTTTCCGCCGCTTATGTTTAGGCTTCCTTATTGTAATGGGTTTTCCAATGTTGTTCAAGCTCAGATGGTTATGTCAGGGAAGTCCAATACGTCGACAATTTTAAAAAGCAACTTCCATTTCAATCGTCATTATACTGTGAATAATCAATATTCGTTTTACTTCCATATTAATACGAATGAAGATGGTAATCCAGGGATTGATTTTAAATACATAACTTGGAATTTTACAATTTTGAATGCAAGAGTCGTCGATTCTGGAGAGTACGATTTCACCTTCAGTGATCCGCACTGCTATTCACTTGATGCTGGAGATCTTATAGAAAAGGTACTCTCTAACCATGTATATAGTTTGTTAGTTTCTGAAAGTTATGATACATCTCCTCAATGTATCTCTTACGCAGTCTGGTTGTTTGACTTGTTACAGTATGTAATGTACTGTTCTGTCAACGTTGTGTACCCGCCTGTTGAGATAGACATTGTATCTAGTAAACCATGTGGTATGAGAAAGTCCGAGTCATCATCTGACATTACCAAGACCTTGAATGCATTTGCTTTCAATTGTGACCTCTCAGCGATCACCTGTATTAGCAGCCAAAACAAAGACGGTTTGCCATTGACTGGACTCGTGTACCAGAATTGTACATTCGGTGTTTCCAGTATAAGAGGAATAAGTATAAACAACGTTTATCAAACTGAAAGTTTTCAAAATTAATCTAGGTATAAATTTAGGACTAGGAGTTAACAATTAAAAAGAAATCCACATCGTAATTTTCGGATTTTTTTTTCTGCAGACCTAATTGGAAAAAAAGAAGTACTATGAATTGCATCCAACAGTTAAGATGCGCAATAATTAAAATTCCAAGTGTAAATAATAGAAATACTGTCATCACATTAAAGCATTAGAATTTTATCCAGCGCAAAATACTTTCACCAGTTTTTTATCGTCTGAAAAACGGTCGTTGTATAAACGTAATATATTGGTAAACTTATATTACCAGCAGCTGCCGATTTCAGCCTAACAAAGTATCGCGTCCTTGCTTTTGAAATGAGACTCCAGAAGACTATCAAAGAGTGTGGGTAAAAATTTCTATTTTAGCTCTTCCTAGTAACTTCTCTGTAGTTGTTTAATTTTGGGAAACAGCACCCGCTCCCCGCTTGCTACGCAGTGGTGTGATTTTGTGACATCTTTTGGACCGTCAATGTAGGAGGAGCGCACGGGTCAGGCAGCACCGCTAGCATTTTTCACCCCAAATTAGCTTCAGTGTACTAGTGAAAGAAACTTTGTAAACGTGTAACGTGCTCTAAGCTCAAGAAGTGATTGATGTCTGTCAGAAGGGAATTAGCTAATTGAAAACGGTGGAATCAGCTGTATGGTGTTGGGTATTTCCCATTTCAGAGTGCACATATTCAACTTATCAAGATACTTACAATTCCTCGATTTAGAAATTTCCAAGCCAGGTCCAAACGGCAGTTATTGCCATTTTATGTTTTCTCGACAGATTAAGCTACTTTAAACCACATCTTTCAAATTAGCGTTTGCTCCATACTGAAATTTGCCGAGGATCCAATATATAGGTCCAAATCCAAAAGGATCGCCAAATAACCCCAAATTGCTACCTCTTGAGGTTACATTTACCTGATGTTCAGAATTGTAATTCAGTGTTTTGGGAATCATTTCAATGCAATATGCAAGCCAGGCATACCAAATAATGTCAACGTTCAGATTCCAGCAGTTTCGATCCTATGATAATACGTTTTGTGCGTGCACATATGTTTAATGTCAAGGAATCCATGCAAAACTTAAGTCACACCTGGAATTCAATATGGTAGCCACAACTTTCATTCGGTCGGCAAAATCTCCAAGCAACCATTTAAGTTAGCATTAGCCTGAATTTTCAGGTTTGTTCGCCATATTTGGTGACAAAGTTACAATAAGTACAATCTAGTGGTTTGATTTTCATAATGACTCCTTCAAGTCATGTAAGTCCAATATGCCCCAAGGCCATCTGATACAACGTAAAAGGTCGTATTTCGTTGTTCCTTTTAGATAGTTATTTTAATTTTGTGTACATGTAGGTTTCAGGATAACTAAATTAACTCATTCACCAAAACGACGCACAGAATCCAATCATTAAATAGTTCCCCGTGCAAATTTTACCTCTTTCTTCAAAACATTCATTTTTCCTGGTTGTTATACACGCTTTTATTTGGCAAATTTGCCATACGCGCATATAGTCAGATCAACTGTATGAGAGAAATCCATTTCCAAAACGTTCTACACGAGAACACCTCCGAATACTACGTGAGATCATCTTTGGATACAATTAGTACCCATGTTGTGTGGTATAAAGGGTTAGGAACCACACATAATTTACTAAGATAAATTTAGTTAAAAAGGACGATCACTGTTAAAGAAATTTTCCACTAGCTTAGGATCAAGTTAGAAGACAAAAGTTTATTTTGCCAGTTTAAAGGCAATATACTATTAATGCAGGCCTTGAAAATTATTTAGGGATATGGATTAATCAAAAGTGGATGATTTGGTACTAAATAGACCAGTTTACCTGACTGGATGAATGTTAGCTAGGCAAACCTAAAGATAGTATAAGCCTAGACGCATACTTGTGTAGAGTTTCTTAACATGAAAAGCCTTTAAAAAATGTTACAATGCTGATGTTCATTGATCTATAGTTGTATTAATGATTCATGTGTTCCATGCATCTAGCAACGCTAAGTTATTGGCCAAAGATTGCAGTATATAAGAAGCATATAGAAAATTCTATGAAACCGTGAAAATCTGTTTTCTTTTGGTAGATACGGTTGCTCTTCCCAAGTATTTGGGAACTCTTTGCGTAAAGCCTCCGGAAATTGTGTTCCCTTTCAAAGTAACTATATGCTTGTTAGATAGGTTTGTGATTTTTGAGTGTGTAAAACAGCTTTTTACAAAAATCTTTCAAGCATTTTTTACAAAAAACAACTTATTTAGAACATTTACGGAGGGCAAAATTAAGTCTCTACCTTGCATTTTCTGCCTGACTTATTGAACTGAAGTAGTTTGATTAAAACTGAATAGATGGATTGGGTAATCCTGAAAATCTTCATACAGACACCATTATCTGAGTTCCCCGGGAACCTACGGTAATCGCCCATGGCCTTGACTGTCATATGGCGTTTCATTATGCAAAAGTGTTTTGTAACGTTTACATCTCTGAAAGTCCCTTTCTCAAAAGGGAAAGACAAATTTCTTGACCTTTGTTTCCCTCATGCACAAACAAAAATATCATCGTAAGCCCAACGTGACCGCTAACATATTCCCCAACAAATTCCCCAATATGAGGCGAAAAGTTTTTACAAGTTATGCTAAACAAGTCTAACGAGATAGCCCAACAGTGCCGAATTTACGACGAGCACACCGGGGCCCAGACCCAGGGCCCCCACTCCTAGGGGCCCCTACATTTGAGTGTCCAAAAAATGGAAGCACAAGAAATAGGGGACCTTTGATCGGAACTCAACATTGAACGGAAGTTATCTTTCAATAAACACATGGGTCCTATAAGGATGCATGGTCTTTATTCTACAGTATTTGAGTTATTTGTCACACACGTGACACCACAAACCTCATAAATTCAGTGTTTAGAAGTGTAAACACAAAACAAAACAAATTGACTTCCCCACAGATATTGGATGCAATCAAAGAGCGATCGTTTTCTTGACCCAAGCTGATAATAGTCCCTTCCTTTCAGTGATGGGCCAGTCTAGGCTTATCAATCTCCGTATCCTTGCTACGGAACACTCAAAATCACCGACGTCGATGACATTCCCAGTCAGTTTACTATAGACAAAACCAGAAGGGAGCCCATTCCATGATGGGCTCAACGTTTAACTGAAACAGAAGTAAACGCATTTCCCCTCTTAAACACTTGGAAAGGGAAAAATTTGCAGGAATATGTCTCTCATACGGAAAACGGAATATTGATTCCTGGAGGGGTATTAGAAAAACAACATACAAACAAAAAAAATAACATATCAATTGTGCCAATAGTTAATTTCCAGACCATGAGATTTCAAAATTGAAAATGTTTACATGCAACTTGCTAGGCCTGGGAAGTGCCATTTCCAGATCTCGGAAGCATTTTCTGCCAATATTTTCTTTCACTCTTCGTGTCATCCTGTGGTGGGGCTCCAAAGTGGCGCCAGCACGAGGGGTATGGGGCGTGTGCCCCCATCGATCGATTTTTGAAAAATTCTGAAAATGTTAAGAATGATACCAAAAGGCGTTCAAGCTATATGTGTCTGTAGGGGGTAAGGTGACCGGTGTGTTTTCCACCGAGTGATGGATCTATTGTAATCATTTTCCATCACAAATTTTTTTCAAACTATCAGAATTTCGGCAAATTTTTCCCAAACTAGTAAAACTTTTTGTGCGCTCCTCACGCTTCAAACTTAACCTTAGTATTGTTCTTACTATCAATATCTTCATATAGCATCTTTCGGAGAAGCACAACAGCAAAAGCTCAAAACTGCTTTGCAAATTAAAAAATTGGCTTTTTGCTTGGTACGTAGGTTTGTTGGGCAATTGAAAGTGCCACGATATGGAGCCTGAATGCAGAATTTGTCATGGAAATCTAATTGAAGTATTTTGGGGCTCTTTGTGAGCATTCATCACGTTTTGCACTCTCTATCATTACTATTATTAAGGTAACTGTGCAACACTTCCCGAAAAACAGAGACACATCTCCAAACATCTGTAGAGGCCGAGCATCAATATGGGATCTTTTAATCTAATTTGTAGCATGATGTGGAAGCTTGATAGTACGTATAATCCCTTAAGCATTTTTCAAAAAATTTTAACGAGCGCTTCTCGCGCGGCCATTATCGATAGATCTGGTGGTGATTGCTTATACACCTTCGACGAACAAGCACTGTAAAAAAGAGCTTGTTAGTCCTTCAACGCTTTTGCTATACCTCTCAGGGAGTTCTTATGTCACCTCCCAGCAACTTAACTCTTCTCAAGTCTCTCTCATTCTCCATTGCTGGAAACTGTTCAGCTTGATTTTCTTTGAAAATTTGTAAAAATACGGTAGTGGTAAAGTGCTCTGCGTCATACTCTATATTACCATCTGGATGTCAGGTAATAAGCATCATGTCAGTTCCCCAAGCCCCCCCCCCCCCATTTTATATAATTAATCCAGAGCTTCCAGTGACCCTTATAAATGCCCTATACAGGTATCTGCCAGCTTTATATTCCCTTTTAAATTGCACAATGAAGGAAAAAAAATCTTCGTAATGGTCTAAGGAAGTTTCTTTTATGCGTAAAACTGTCCCCGAATAGAAGGTTGTAAAGTAGCCATAAGTGGGCTTCAGGAGGTTTATTGGCAACATGCCCTTCTCTTAGACAATAAACCCTCTTCCTTCTCTACATTATCCACGTTTACACCCTTACAAAAAAAAGGTGGGGCAGTTTGTTCCAAAAAAAGGTTTTCACGTGTTTTACCACAGGTAATCACTAGTTTTTTGCATGAAAACCTGTGTTTTCCCTTGTCAATGACACAGGTTGGCCAGTTGCCACACTTTGTCACAGGTTTGACGCAGGTTTGCCACAGGTTTTCACAGGTTTTACATGCAAAATGTGTGGCAATTAAAACCAACGTTAACAAAGAATTCTGAGACAAAACCTGTGGCTTGAAATTAAAGGCAGGGAAAGGTGTGTCAAACTGTGTCATACCTGTGTCAAACCTGTGTCCAGAGTGTTCCAAATACGCAGGTTTTCACCCATGAAAACGTGATTTCTTCTGTTTTTCACGCGTGATCACGCATGGCTTCAGACACAGGTTGACACAACTTTTTTTTAAGGGCAGCCATATATGAACAGTTTCAAACATGTCCCAAAGAGAGCACCATTTTGCATCTAGGCAGCCTTAAATTAACAAATATTTCTCAAAGGGAAGGGGAGGGGAAAACCTCCCCTTTCACCAGACAAACCTATATGCCTAGTTTAGAAAGTATCCATCCTTTCCATCTTGAGATGAGGTGTTTACAAGCTTTTCTCAGTTTCCGTAGCTTCACTTCCGGTGACCTCATATAGCCTTTCCCTTTTAAAACTAATAGAGCCCATTTACTGACCCCCACGTATCCACAGGTATTCGTGCTTTCTACCAAAAGATATCGTGCTTGCAATTTTTAGGTTTGGACATCCGTGACCTTTAATGACCTTTGACCTTCACCAAAAAAACAATAGGTTCTTTTCTCCTTATATAATAAGTCTATGTATGGAAGGTATCCATCATTTACATTTTGAGATGTTGTGTTTACCATCTAAGCCTCACGATAAACATATTTGTTCTTGTTCTCAGTTAAATAAACTCTACTCAGCTCAATGTGATAAGAGTGCTCAAAGCCGGGAAAGGACGCCGATGATTAAATTCAGGTGCAACTTTTGTGCGGTTATAGGTCCCTAGCAACGATGGGACCGCGTCGGGGGTGGGGACAAGGTGATCGAACCCCCCCCCCGCACGTCTTCGTCTCGCACATTGGATCTCAAATAAGACAAATCCGAACCTTTCTCCTACTGATCTGAGCAGGATTGCAAGGGGATTGGGCCTAGGGTACGCCAAAGAAAGTGATAAGAAGGCGGGTCTTGGATCACGGAGAGGATTAAGGTGTTCCTGTCAATTGTTTTTGCACGGAAGTTGTTTGAGTCACTCTCCCACACGTCCCAATCGAAAATAAACGACTGAATAAGAATATTAATGTAAAGTGAAAGAAAAGGGCTGTTTCCAGAGGAATGAAATCTAGTAGAGGGACTGTCCCGGTTATAGGAGTATGATTGAAAAAGTCAGCGATAACGCGTGGTTGGTTTCTGAGTGTTTCGGGACGACGAATTTCAAGAATAGATTCTGTTGTGTCTCATTGTATAGGAGGAGACTGAAATCTCACAACCAGGTCGGGTGGTGGTGTGTTTCGAAAACGGCGCTGTTGGATCATTCTTTTTCCTAGATGTCTCCCACCTTCCAGCCTTTAAAAGAGTGATCACAGCCCATGTAAGAAGAGGATTCCTTTTAGTGTCGTTGCTATTTTAGGTTTTTCAGGGGTTTGAGATCAAATGTTACTACGAAAGGAGATGTACCGACTTACGGTGCAATTTTTAAGGCATGGTTCATGGTTTCATTTCTCTTGACAGACAATTTCAATTTTCGTTACTAGATTCACTTGTTCTCATTCGCCACAAAGATATGTAAAATTTAAATAAATGTTATTTTGATGCCCTCGAAAACTTGATACTACTTCACTTTAATAATACCCACAAACCATCATGGTCGAAACAAAAATGTTGTGCAATGTAGAACCTCCAAAGTCCAATTTATTATCAATAAAACAACACACGATGATGATGATAAATAAGAATGAGGCAGTTAGCTGCATCTTCCACGATATGCATTTAGACCAATATCATGGTCAAGAGGGAGGGACGGTCAGTTTGGGCCCCAAGCAATTAAAATATAACCTTTACGTTTGTTCGTTTTAGGTTGTCTCTCCCCCATAAAGAAATATTTCTCACCATGGAAACTTTATATGCCCCTATTCCTGCAGTACCTTGTCTGGCTACAGGCCTTAGTAAGGTGTTAAATAGTAGGCCTATGCAATGCTAACCAAACCAAACCAAACTGCCATAAGCGTGCCATGTGGTTCAAGCTGAAGGAAGATTCCTTTAAGGTGTGAATATAACATTAAGTAAACCGAAACATTTTCAAGCTCAGTGGATCGGTAATACGATCTCTGTTTTTTATTAAATTATAGCAACAATTTTTATTAAAGTTTCAAGTTAATTGAAAGGACAAAGGATTATCCTGTGATAGGAAGTAATAAATACCGAGGGAAATACCCACAGCTGCAAGGTGTTCCCCGACGAGTGATACAGAATATAGTAATTTCACCAGTCACAAACTTTTGGCTGTTTATTAAAAACTTGTCATGCAGTTTTGTCCTTCTTTCTCTTTCTAAAAAAAAAGGGGGACCGACTGTCATAATTCTCGCAATCGCCGTGAGACAAGTCACTAGGAATGATACTGGCAGTGATACACGTACTTGTATATGTGATTATGTGTTATTTAGCTGAAAAATAGCTGACAAGTTTAATAGAAACCTGCTAAATTAAAATTTGTCATCCAGTCTGGTTCTGGTGGCGTCACCAAAGGGCTGGGGTAGAGGGTACATCCCCTAAATGTTTGCCTTCCCCCTCCTTGTGCCCACGACTGAAATTTTTGGGTATAAACATGTTTTATACAAAGGTTGGTCTGTCAAAAACGAACCACTGATAGTATAATTGTTTGAGAAGTAATCAGAAAACTTTTAGAGGAGATAAACAAAGGCGTACGAGGCGGGGACAGGGGACAAACTACCCCAGCCCAAAAAAAATTTCTGTGGTCGAAAATTCCGGCAAAAAATGACCAAATTTCGGGCACAGAATAGGTGAAAGAGACGAAGAAAAAGTGAAAAAAAATGCCCAAATTTCTACTGAGTTCCAGAATTTTTGATCGAATTCCCGAAAAAGTGGAAAATATTTTGCACATGTAGTTATTTCCCAGTATAACCTCTATCAGACTTTTGAAAAGACTCTGACATGCACAGTCCTAATCACTTTCATATGCAAATTTCATAAGATATGAGTAAACTTGCTAATGGTATAGTAGTCTAACAATTTACTGTTCACTTCCTTCGCGCAGTGTGGTTCTGATTTACCCCAAGAACTGAGTAAAAAAATCGTTTAAACAAGCAAGCTGAAAAGTAAATATTCTTGGAAATATATCCAAATCAAATTTACCCATTAATGTAGCACCATTGTGCATCTAGCCCACCTTACATGAGCAAAATTTTTCCAAAGGGGAGGGGGACACCAAGTTGTTGGATCATGACATGCGGCTATCACGACTTAAATATATGGTGTGTTGTATTAATTGCTTATCCATATGACGATACAGAGAAGAAAGTACACCCTCCAATGGAGACAGGCGCATTATTGCAATTTCACCAACAAATGCAAATGTACACTACGGAATATGCGGGTAAGTCTGCTTCACACGTGTGCGTTACCTAAGTCGTACGTGATGTGTGCTTCATTATATGTTGCCGCCAAAATGACGTGAAGTCAATGCATAATGTCTATAATAACTACCTTACAACCTCTCCGTTTTTTTTTTTTTTATTTTTTGCCGAAGGCAAAAGGAATCTTTGCAATCACGCGGCCACTGTGGGTGTATGCATGTGGGTTTGTACCGCATGGCTTAAAAACACGATATCCCCGAAAAGTAATGATGGATAATTTTCATACTTGGGATATAGCACTATTTTATAAAGAGAAAGATCTCTATTGTTTTTTGAGGAGGTCAAAGTTCATGTGAGCTCACCAGAGGTCAAAACACCGAAAACCTTGTCAACACGATATCTCTAGGTAGAGAGCATGGATTCTTTTCATACTTGACATGTGAATGTGTTACAGTCAAACCATATACTCTATTGATTTGGTTAAGTATAGGTGGAGGGTTATCTCAGGTCACCGGAGGTAAAAGTACAAAATACTTAAAAACTACTTGTGAACACGATATCTCAAGATAGCAATAATGGACAATTCTTCATACTTGTTAGTTTATAACTTTATCATGTGGAGAGGAAGAACTCTTGTTCAAGTGAAGCTCAGCGGTCTTTGAGGTCATCAGAGGTAAAAACCGTAAACCTTAGAATAAACAGGGTATATCAAAACAGGGATGATGGAGACTTTTATACTTGGAATATAGATGTACTACTTCAAGAGAGGGGGGGGGGACACTATGAGTTGGTAGAGGGTAGAAGGTCAATCAGGTAATCAGAGGTAAAACTACGAACCTCGTTAACTAAACATACAGTGGGCGGCACCGTCAAACTGTGTCCGACGTTTCGCGACTAACAAAAATTTAGTCCGAGTTTTACTACCATTCCAAGGTAAGTTAAAGAGAAAAACATTTTTTTCACAAGCATAACTTATATATATAATAATATATATAACGGTTACAATAGTTATTTAAATTACCCGATTATTAACACCTGAAATGGTTGCTGTGACTATAGCATAATAGAAATACCGTACGCTGAACAATTTCTTTGATGGTGTAGTGGATTGGGATTCGGTATCTGATCCAGGTGGTCCAAGTACAAATCCCTCCTAGGGCATTTTTTGATTTTCATTTTTGTTATCCAATTTTGGTGGGGTTCAAAGTACATCTGAGGTCAGCCGAGAGCACGTTGTGAAGACATTGTAAAATGATATAGGAGTATAGATTTAAGGGGTGAACCTCGGTGCAACGAATCACCGCTTTCGGCAAGGAACCAAGCCTTAGGGCGTACTGGTTTGTAATGGTGTTTGTTCTTCTGGCGTATAAACAGTTTTGGGAGAAACATTTCCTATTCCAAAAGACTGACACAGCAAAAAAAAAAATCATAAAGGTTATAACGTGTATTTTCTGTCAAGATGTTGTTTGACAGTATTTTGCATGAACATAAAATGATAAACTCTCAGCATTTCTTGTAACAGCATACGATAAAAGCATTTATTACGGGTCAAGTCACACTTTAAAAACAAATGTCAGTTTTTAATGCCAGTTCAATTATGTTCATTACGAAGGTTTCCTCTATCGGACTGAAATCTTTCTGAAAAGGGTATGCGTCTTCCATGCCTGTAGTACTGAAGGGAAAATGAACCTGCCTATAAGCATGCTGTGACGGAAGGAATCTTACAGGGTGGTATGAGGTCACAGAAATATCCCAGGCCGGTATCTGCCCGTGTAGGGTTTGCCATGTCAGCAATAGAATTTGATATCTTAAATAATATCTGTAACGAAAACTACTTAACATATGATACTAAAAGTTAGAGGGGAAGCCCTCCAACGTCTATTTTCCCAGTTCTCATACATTACACCGCTATGTTATGTAAAATGAAAACAGCTTTACAAACAGGTTGCTATAGACCATTCATGAACGTTATTGTTTCCTTCTATTGTGTCCTGTCGAAACAAGCATGACGAAAGACTTGGATAACCTATTTCCCACTTTCCTTAACTTTCTCTTTCAGTTTAAAGTAACGAAACCTTTCCGTATGCCAATCAGAATATTTCAGTCGGCCTTGCAGTCCACTGACGAAGCCTGGTTCATCGTCTGTGTATGGATTTCGATTTTTTCTTCGATAAAGCCTTTTTCGCCATAATGGGCACCTCTCTCATTACCTGCTTAGTGTTGCTGATCTTTTTTTTCCATTTACAACAAGATATGGCTGTTTCTCTAATTGCAGTTAAGGAAACAATGACAATATCGCTCACTGTTCCGTTTTGGCGAAGTGCACCTTTTATTTCCCTCGTCTTACCCCTTTAAAACCCCACTGTTGGGGGTCTGACAGAGTGGTTGAAATTAGGATGAACTTTACTCCTGTTGGTGTTAATACCACAGCAAAGACAAAATCTATCTATTTGAAAAAAAATTTTATCCTTAAGTAAGGAGTACAATCTCAAAAGTTGATATCGTATCTACATTGAGCGAATAAGTGTGTATGACCCCTCTGATAACGATCCTGGTTATGATTGGTCTAATTTCAGTATTATAAATGTGACAACAAATGACGCTGGAGAATATGACTTTATCTACGTTAATCCCCACTGCTATTCTTTTACGCACGGTACCTTTAGAGAAGAGATACTCCACCATCATACATATGCTTGCCCGCACTTCTGCATCCATGTGCTTCCTCACGTTACCATTTGACATGTGTGGTTCAAGAACTATACCCTTAGGTATATATTCACATCATTTCCAGTACACCGTGTACCTTGCAAAGATCGCTTAATTCAATCATCACTAACCGTAAAATTGCCAGAGCGACTCCATTCAGTTACAACCTTAAATCCATATTTATTACTAGACAGATTGGGACACGCTTTCCATCACATCGGAACTCTTATCAAACTTGCAGCTTTCAAGAATTTAGTCCTATTGCGGAAAATAAAAAAGCAAAACAAAGGCATCATGTATTTAGAGTTTAAATATCTTTAAGGTTGTCTATCGTTTTGTTCATTTTCTTACTTTGGGTAATCTTTAGAGCGTCAATTAGGCGAGAGCTTGCTCGAAATTTTTTATTTCCAGAACATGGCAAGTGCTGCCCAACCTTTCTGCTGGAATTGGTGTAAGTTTTCTCTTTGGTAGTTCCCCTTAGAGATAATCTTTATCATTCTTGCCAAATTGCAATGGTAAATATTACCAACTTTTAGTTTTGAAGTATCCGGACTCTGCTTATGATTAACAGAAATATTTTGATAAGTCAAAAATAGATGTCACCAGGGTCGCATAAATCACCACATGTGCTATAAGAGCTACTATTTTGGGGGTCGGTGGACGGCATTGGTCTTGCCGACTCCTAGTTAAGGATCATGTTCAATAAAGTGAAAGAGAAAAAAATCGTATTGTGACGGTAGTTACTTAAGTCATACCCTTTTGAATGGTGATTTACGGTGATCTAAAGAGGTGCCCGCGGTCATAAACAATTTGAAAAATTCTCATTAACAACATTGTATTTTCTGCTTACACACATTTATACAGAAATCAATCTATAGTAGTTGATTAATTTAATCTTGGACAGAAAAATAAGATAAAAGCTGTCTTATGCCATTTGAAAGAGAACTTTACCGTACAGAAAAGATCTAATGGCAGAAAAATTGTCGCTTAAAATAAAGTTCCTCGATCCTACAATATTAAAAAATTGTTGAGAAGTGCCTTCTTTGGAAGTTATCATCTCTATGTTTGTTTTGTAAACTTGGAATGATCTGACCAAATGATCATAATAGAAGCCTTACAATTCACTTACAGTCAAATTTCTTAAGTGTCCTTTATTGAAGATTCTGCAAACACCCTTAGGAAATATTACCATATTTTTTATAACTTGAAATCTACAAATGAAAAATGTTAAGCTGCAACTGACTATGCCTGCGAAATGGAATTTCCAGAAGTACTGGCGACATGTTTGCACATACGTCTTGACACGCTATGATGACGGTTGTGGTCTGTATAGACATTTCATACTGGTCCAAATTGGGAATCTTCCCACTTAAATATTTAAAAAAGGCCACAAAAAAAAAAAAAAAAAAATTCCACAAAGTTATCGTTAAAATTGTCTACAATCATACTATATTTTGTATCCGTCGAAATTCAATAACCCACTAACGATTTAAAAAAAGGTGACCGAAAACTTGAATTTAACCAAAGTGAAGCAGTGAAAGGTGGCAGGGAAGCCCCTCATACAAAAATATTTAACTTTCTTTCTGTGGCTGATGTAAATGAACTAGTGAAATACTGACTTACTTGGTCACTTAAACTTTTTAACACTCGCAGAAGAAATCTCAAAAAAACTATTGTAAATTATTTTAATATAATTTTACATTGAGAGAAAATCAGTACTGCGGTTTGTTTTGGTGCAAAGAACAACTGGGGTTGATAATGCAACAGCTTACTACCGTTTTAGTTTTAAACTGTAGACTTGGGCTCACGGTTGGTCGTTGCGCCTCACTCCATGTGTAGCTGAACAACTGTAAAATACACCAATGCATCGTTTTAAGTCAGCATGGCCTTGAATACATTTGTGTCAGAAGGTATTTTACTTACCAGTTTGGTCAGTGTAGATAACCATATTTGTTAGATATCCTAGTATGTCAAAAATTTATGTGGCAAAATTAAGAACAGAAAGTGAATGGTCCAACCTAGACCCTAACAGTGTAATTCTATGCAAAAATCCTTACTGTTGTAATATACACTGACTTAATTAAAAAGAAATATTGAGCAGCAATTTATAGTGGTAACCTTGTGTTTGCCATGATTGCATACATTTTCAGTATTCATAAAAACCACTGCAAAGTACGTAGCAACGTGATCATTTTTCAATTTACAGACAGAACAGCAAACAGAAAAAATCATGATAACTCATTAATGGACATGACACAAAAATTCAGTTACGTATAACCAGTTCTGCTTTATCATTCCTAAGGTTTAAAACAAACTTAACATAGTTTGTCTCGGGATGGGAAGAGCCACATGTGAAAGTTTCATTCATATAAAAGAATTTCATTGGGTAACGGTGGCAAGATTTTGATACCTAAAGATCTTGGATGTGTACCATCAAATAATAATTATACCTAAAATACTTACGTATGTGATACCAAATAATTTCTTTATCATAAAGAGGTGATTCTCACCATGTAATATTTGTGTTTAATACTTAAGCGGCCTTTTCTATACTATGAATTTCGTAAAGAGCGTCAATTTAGAAAAAAATACGTGAGTACTATACTTGTACGTACTTCATTTGGAGAGACACTTCTTATATGATAAGTTAGACGAGTAGACTTAGCGAAACCTCAGTGGGTATTCAATTCAATTCAAATTTATTTTTCTAATGCTCAACAAAGATAACGAGTTAGAACAAGATGTATAGTCGAAAAACATATGATAGGCACTAGAAAACAGAGAATAATGCCCTCAAAGCTAGCAAACAACGTAGAGAATATACACATTATCAAAAAATTAAACTCAAAAGAACTAAATTCTCCAAACGTAGAAAAAGCTAAGCACAGCAGGTGGAGATGATCGGAGCAGAAAAGTAAATGCGATGAAAAAGAGAAAGAAAGACAAGAAGAGGAAAAGAAGGCAATAAGAGGAGGACGACATCCAAGAGAAAGGATCTTTAAATATATATGTTCGATAGCAAAAATCTTGCGCATCATTTGAAAAGGTGAAAGTGATTTAATTGGCAGTTGTTAACTAATAAGACAGAGATTGCCACAGGGATTACAGTTAGTACTCAGTAACAATTTACCATGACTGGCATTATGACGAGTTAGCATTAAAGAAGTTATCAAATCGGGTAGTATAACCATCACTTGAAACATAACTTTAGAACACATCATCTGAATACAGTTTGAGGTAACATACTCTTACGGCAATTAAAAACAGAGGAACACATGTGGTAAGTACGTATGGATATCGGACAAAATGAGAAGGATGAAACCTTTTTGAAGTAGATTGGTAAGATAACGTCTGGGTTTGTCTATCAAAGCCTACGTCTATTGTGAAGGGTATGAAGCGGATTAAAGTGAGACTGTTCAGCGGTATCGCAACTAAGTTCAATAGCATACCTTCACTTTGAATAATAAATAAATAAATAATATACTTGAAAAGCAGTGGCTTAAGGAACGATATCCCTAAGATGATTAAAAAAGTGCCGATATTCTTAATGAAAGAGTTGCAAAGACCACTTATATGGTCCAGCTAGTTAAGTTTTTAGTCAATGCATAATCCCAAATATCTGATAGTTCTTGTTTTCGAAATCTTTGTACCTTAAATACAAAATGGTCGAAACAAGGGTGAGCCACTTCTCCAGAATGAGAAATAATATAATCAGTGTTTCCTAAGTGCATAGGCATTTCTGATGTTCGAATCAATTGTTGAGTTGATTGAGGGTCTCAACACCCTTTGCTATTAGATTTTCACAGTTATGACCAAATAGAAAAATATTTGCATCATCAGCAACGAAATGAGTAGAAATAGTAGAAACAGCATTATGTACATCATCAATGTAAATAAAAAACAATAAAAATCCTAAAGTTGACCCTCGAGGAACACAAACATTAAAACTTAAATAATTAGAATGTGTATCATTTACATAAATACGTTACTCTTAATTACATTAATAGGATGACACAATAGGGTGTGTAGTACCTTGGATACCACAATGACAAGTTTTGTTAAAGTTTACTGTAATCAACGGTGTCAAAAGCTTTTATGAGATCAAGATAAAGACCTACAACATTATTATCAACATCAAGCTGGAATCGCATGGACTTAACAAGTTCTAACAATGTATGTGTTGCAGAATGACGCTCTCTAACATGTGATGTTCACAAGTCAGTCTATCGTCCATCTTAAAACCTTTAATACTTTAGAGAGGCAACATTTTATTGTATACAATTACAACAATTAAAATGACTTCAAAGGAATGGACCTAAGCATTAGCTTGAAAATCATGTTAAAATGACCTCTGCCGGAAAACTATTTACGATAACATGAGTTAACGCTCCCCGGGTAAGTTCGGGGCTTTATTCGCTTCTGAGTGGTGTATGCCATTTCAAGTCATACGAGCAGACAGTGGTCCTGTCAAAAGTAGACGAGTTGAAACATTAATTTCGGGATCGCTTTACTAAAATTACTGAAATAAGACTTTTAGCACTTATGTGTAACAAGCATTAAATGAGGATAAAACAAAATTACGATGCCTTGTTTTGTTTAAAAGTTTGTTGAAAACGGGGAAGCTATGAGCTGCACCCCGCCCTCCCCCACCCCGGCAATAATTTTCAGTTGGAAGGTCCTTTGTCTTACAGTGTTCAAAATTACGGTACAAAATTTTCAAAACTTGGGATTTGAATGATTCAACCCCCAATCTTAGAAGCCTAATTACGATACTGCCAGTACCACCAGTGCTATTGTAGTGTAGGTATTTTATTAAAACGGTAATTTAACACAGTCAACTGGTCAAAGACTAGGATAAGCGGTAAGGAATTGTCACACAACTCAGATTTGGAGAGATTATTGTTGACTGTTTCTACAAGACCACTGTACACAGAAATACAAGTGCCGATGCGCACTGCTTAAGAAGAATTTTTTTAACTGGCTAACGCTAGCGCTAATCCCTAACCCTAATCCCCAACCCTTACATAGAATATAATCGATACAATACAATACCGACTGCCAATCAAGATATAGCTTCTTAACCAGTGAAATAAGCTGAAAGACAATCCCTGGAGCAGATATTATAGTCATTAAAAAAAATTCTTGCTATTAAAGGGTTTCAAGTTCAACTGCCGTTTTTTTTTCAGTGTCAAGTATTTTATAAAAGGAATACGGTAGATGAATATGTCTCTACATTTCTCCGGAACAACTACATCATTATTACCATACAGGAAAGGTAGAATCACGTTGACGATTTTGAGAAGGGGACTAAGAATACGAACCAGTGCGTGCCCTATGTAATTAAGGGTAAATTTTCCAAGCTTGTAGAGAATGATGTATCATCAATTCCAGGGATTTGTCTCGGCTCTAGTGAAGGTATCTGTTCCAGATTTTGTTCAGAAAATTTAACAACCTGGCACATCGTCCTTCCCAGATATTTTAACTGATTAACGAGGTAGTTAATAGCCTAGCGAAGTGTCGTAGTAAAGTGTAATCATGAAACAAGTTAATCAGTAATAAAAAATGGTCACATTGTGTTATTTCAACTGTCTACGCAGTATTCAAAGCAAGTTGCAGCCATGTAAATGTTTCATTTAAATGTTTATGATTTTATAATTTCCTATCAGCATCCGAGAATTTCACCCGCGGCCTGGTTTCCCACCCTGGAATTTCTGTCAGGCTACAACTGGGTCCTAAGGCAGGCAAAAAAAGCTGTACAATTCTTATTACGTACCTATTAAAGCCCTCAACTAGGGGCTTACCCAGAGCATTCTGAATAGGGTGTGTACCACGCTTTGCCGACTAAAAGAAAGAAAATGCCAACAGCAAAGGTGACATGCACAGCCCGAGGCAAGTGTATGTAGCGGCCAACAACAAGCTTTATGGCCCCTGGTTGGGCCTAGAGGCAACACCCTGATAGGCAGGGGCCAGGGTACAAAGCCCCCTAACATTTTGTACCATTATTTAAATTATTGGCATAAAAATGAAGCATTGTACTATTTTCAAGGCGTTTAATGGGGGAAGAACAGGTCACTGAAATCACGATTAAGACCCTTTTTATGATTTCGCGCCCAAATAATGCCGTGATTCCTTACAATCGTCATCTGGTATTAAGTGCAAATCTTGGCAACTGGGCGAGAATTTTATAAAACCCGTTAAAGTACCTTTGAATAAAAACGTTTAGAGCGGTATAAATTAAATAAGTTTGACGGTAAGAGGGCAAGGAGCGCTCGAAATTTTTATAGATATGGAAATATTTGTGATTAAATGATTAAATAGATCCATCACTCACTCAGTCAGTCAGTCAGTCAGTCGAAAACACAGCTTGTCTTACGACACACAGAAATGTACAGTTTAGTTGCCTTTGGTTTATTTTTAAAAATAAAATGGAAAAAGTCTAGACCATATTGGCCCCTCTTATGCCCTCATGCTTGCCCCACTGCCCTTGCTCCTTACAAGGCGCCATCCTTAATCTCAAATGTTAAAAACTGTATTACATTGCATTCTAAAACACAAATTTGTTACTAGGATTCTGCGTCTGTCAGCTGAGGCACAGAAAGCCAGCAGGATTGCAGTTATGACTCAAATTGCTATATCTCACAATTCAGTTTATTTATGTAGCCTAGGTTTTTAAGGATTCATTGACTTGTCTCGAGCTCAAATTGGGTGTCTGAATAATTCTAGACGGCAGTATGGTACAAGATTGTTGACCCACCCTGGCACAATATCACACTGTCATGTGCCAACTTGTCTTTTCCGAGAAGCTTTTAGGTTGTAGGACACTTTCGCTCAACGAACAAACTGACAAACAGGCCCGTAAGTTTTTGGCCGAGAGGGGAGTCCCGTTTTGAAATGTCTACACGAGACCACGGGAAGGCAAAGCCCCCACTTAACAGCGTTGTGTGAGGAACCTTTGAAGGACCTCTGGCGGGGTCCAGGGCAACACACCTGTGGAATAAAGGGGGGAAGCCCCAGAAGCTCTCATCTATCAACGAAGCATTGCTTGGCTGACACCTATAATTATCTCTAAATTCCATTTGGGACCTACTGGACAGATGATCACAAGTATCACAATATGACAATTATTTTTGGCAATAACGAAAACACTGGGCCATGCAGAGAATAAACGTATCTTGAAAAGAATGTGTTTGGGTGGGGACGGGAAACTTTATCATGACACTTGCTGGCAGGAGCGTCACCATCGGTTGATACGTATAGCGTGCGAAGAATATAGTTGTTAAAAAATAACCTTCCAGACTATCACCGAGCCTTGTAAGATGTATCTAAACATTCTTTCAATTCGAGATTTTTTAACTTCGAAAAACACCTCAAATAAGGAAGACAAATAAGAGGCAACTTTAAGGCCCATTTTTCTTCTACCAACAAGCATACGTCCCTCAGAATTTGTAAGCCCATGCAGCTGGGTCTGGCTATAACTGTTCCTTACCCAAACCCTTGCTGATCTGGCCAACCTCTGTCGGACAAACCGCTCGTCGTTTTTATTAGGCTACTCAGTCGGATTGTGGATAAGTTAGTGGACTCATTTTAACTTTCTAAATTTAACTTAATGGAACACACGCACGTTTCGCGCTCAGCGCGCGAAACGCTTGGTAGTTTGGTTTGGGACAATTTTTAGTACAAGAAATGTAAAGATCGATCATTTGAAAAGATATGCAGGTTACCGCTTTTGCTTAAGTGCTCCCGACTCCTTTGCTTTTCCAATTTGCCTATTCGTCATTTCTTCTCATCCGAAAGACATTAACCGAAAGCATTACGTTTCGCCGTGTCAGATAGAGTTTAGGCTTCCATCAACTATGTCCCAGCGGGGTTCGTGTTAGGCAAAAATGACCCAACATAAAAAAGGGAAACACGGTCGAGCTTTTCAAATTTCAGTGGTAGGAATTTTTTAATTCACTGACCTGCAAATCGGATTTTTTTCTTAGAGGAATCTGTGAATTAGCCTAGGCCTATACTAGGAAATGGTAGATTGCGGCCGTCCAAATTCCCGACTGTCACACCCCAATTTTCCAAGTTTTGCCAAATTTACTGTAACTGCACCAAGATGACCTTTAATCAATTACACGAAAATCACATGAGCGCAAAGCGCGCAGAAAAAGATGGCACTGTCAATTCGTTTTAGTTATGTTCTACTTCATTTTAAGTAACAAAAGTGATTATTCGGCACCAAAATATGTCTCGAAAAGATACGTGACTATTCTTGGCGCAATTGCTTATTCCTACCTCATATTTTTGTTTAAGACCACAATATCTTCACGGGCCGCATTGCTTGCTTCGCCGGATGTGGCCTGCGTACAATCATTCAAGAACCCAGGGCTTAGACTAGCTACTATATTTAGGAGACAAAATATCCCCAGCAGTTTAGGAGACCTTCTGATAAAACCGAAAGCGAAATCCCCCACTGGTTGTCATTTCGAATAATGGGTTTCCCCAGCGTAATCGAATGTGTTTAAGATGGCAAAGGAATTAATTATAGACCGTGTAACTATTAATCATATTCAGTAACCTAAGATAAAACACCGCAAAATTCGGCGACTTCATCATACATTGACCGTTTAGATTTCAAAAAAAATGACGTAGAAAGTCAAATGTAGTACTTCGTACTGCACAGAGTCGCTATTTTCAAATACTTTCATAAACGATTATGTAGTGTGAGATAGATATATAGTAGTTTCCCTGTTTAAAATACGATAACAATTTTAGTCTTTATTCCATCTTATATCACCGTGCAGAGCTTAGAAACCCTTTTGAATGAGGCCTTTCGGATACGTCCCAGACTTGTCCCGGGGCACTGGTGTAGAAGCAGTTGACCAGCTGCTGGCTCAGGCGATTATCGAAGGGGGCTCAGCCCCTCTGCTGTTAAACATTAAAGCAGAGTGCACAGCTTTCTGATGTACACATTTTAGATTTCAACATGGATTTTTTAAAAAGCCAGAGTCATGGGTCCAGCTAACTCAGGCTTAGCTCTTAACTACTGCTCGGGGTAGTCTGACTGTATTACTTATGCACGCATGGAGCAAGACTATGCGCGGCGCCCATTTCTACTGCCAAGTTTTATGGTTCCCTGATCCATCGAATTTATTTTCTCTGCTTTGTTTTTCGCCGGTCCATGGATAGATTGAACAATAGGTGATATAATTTTTAAAGAATGACATTCAATATTTGTTATTTCCTTTTAGATGTTTTCATTGCATTAAAAAACTACACATGGCAAAATTATTGGAAGGCCGCAGCCCCCCTCCCGGCTTGAGGCCCGTCGGAAGCTATTTTACATTTGACCTGCCATGGCACTACCCCCAAAGCACTTAATAATGTACACACGTATGGAACAATGAACATGAACATAATACACCTACAAAGCACAGGCGGCGATCCGTCTTTAAAAGTGGGGGGGGGGTATATTCAGTGACACTATCTAAGCGGAGCGCCACCATAGGTTGGCGTGGAGTGTACAAAGAAAATTTTGCCAAAAATACCCTCAGATCACCGGAAATAGCCCTTTCCAGGCTTTGAAACGTGACACTATGACAACATCTTATCCCTAAAAAATAGGCATGTAGTAAAAAGTCTAGAAAAAGGTTAAGTGTTCTGATTTCCGGATGTAGCCAGTGATACTTTCTAAGCGGAGCGCC
>WURT03000002.1:1549416-1562849 GCA_009936505.3 Holothuria glaberrima | reverse complement strand
CGACCGCCTCTCTGCCCCCTGTAGCTACGCCACTAATAAGAAACACAATAAAATGATCCAGAAAATTTTGTTCTTCAGATACCAAAAATGTCAACACGTCTCCATATGCAAGTCCCAAGTCAGAGATGTCAAGTCTCAAGTCAAGTCCCAGGTCTTTTGCAAACTTTTGGGCAAGTCTCAAGTCAAGCCTCAAGTCTTTATGAGTAAGTCTCAAGTCTCTACCTTTTTTATTAACACAATGAGTAATATTTTAGGCCCAGGTCTCATTTTATCGTCCTGTCCAGGAGGAGTTGGCTTCCTCGGTGAGCTTCTGACGGCTTCTTGAACCTTCGAAGAAGAAGACTACACTAAACTTTAGCACTCTAATCAATTACTCTACTTGGCGCTTCAGAAGCAAATGCTGACCTATGCAGAGCGATTGACTCATGTCATCATCATTTTTTCATTAATTTGGATGGCTGAATAAGCTAGGGAAATTTCCTGTCAACTTTTTTTCTGGAGAACATTCTTCTGGAGAACGTTGTCTTCAAGTACTAACAAAATGATAAGATAGGCTAAGAACATAGGGGTAACTTTTAAGTCCTCAGCAAAGACACGTGTATAGCCGGTCGTCGATAACTCCCTATACACGGTCCTTACAAGGACCCATTGGGTCGCACACTGCTGGTAGAAATTGATTTTGTTCTAATAGCAAAGTTAGGACCTAGCCTAAACTCTTTATTTACTAGCACCCCTTTCCTTTTCCACATCTTACACAAATATTGCAGCTGCTTTTGATCGCTTGAAATTCTCTGAAAAGGTCGAAAAATTTGAAATAAAATCATCAACTTTGCACAATCCCACACATCCTTATGGTAAGATGCTTTATGAGAGCATTTTTGGATCATGCATGCCTGGCACGGTGAACTTTAAAGTACTATGTCTGGCAAAGTATAGGCCAAGTAGTGCACGTTGCAACCAACCGTGTACAGTCCAACGTGCGAATGTATCGGCTCGACGGAGTTGTGTTGTGATTGAAAATGATCGTTTCGGCCTTGAAAACTCTCATGATTTATTGAGCTTATAAAATATCAAGTCTTTTGGGGCAATCGCAAGGGAAATCCCAAGTCTTTTGACTCAAGTCTCAAGTAAGTCGCAAGTCCCCCAAAACGGGACCGAGTCGGACTCGAGTCCAAGTCCCAGACTCGAGTCCCCAACTCTGTCACATACCCATCGAGACTTCGCTCTCCCAAGCGAAGAGACAAGTGGCTGAGCACTGTGAAGCGTCAGAATCCAAATGGAAGCCGATGGAGCCCGTCCAAGCATCTAGTGACTTCTTGAGAGCGACGATCTTAAACTCCTGCATATAATGTGGAAAGGAATTGTAGAAATTGTCGCAAAATCTTGTACCTCGTAGGATGATTTTCTCATGTAAACCACATTTGCTGTGAAGAGAATGAGGGATTTTACTGCTAATTCATTTCTACCCTACTGGTAATAGAAGCGACCTCCGCCGGGAATTCTTACAGTCTACGGCATACATATTAAAATTATATGTTATGAACGGGCAATAAAAATAAATGACATTTACTTCACCCCACATATATGTATTCCCCATGATCTTGTTTGGAATTTCTTCCTGATTATATAAGGAAGTGTATGCAATCAAATACTTTTAAACGTAAGCTTAAAGAATATCTTATTTATGTACAGCAATGATACACAGGTTACTTTAATTTTCGCTTATTCATAGTTTCCCTTTTGTTTTGTCAACCCTTTTCCCTTTTTCTTGTATTTGTTCTAATGTTTCGGGGTGATTACTCCTATAAGCTTTTCCAAGCTTCCTGTAATCACTCCTCAGTCTCTTCCAATTTTCATACTCTGTAATTTCATCTTCTTTACATGTTAATGGATTGAGTCTGAAATAAAGTTTTGTGAAACCGAAACTGAGTTGCGCTCCTAAACTGCGACATTCTATGGGCTTTACGAGACATTATTCAGTTATTTTTTGTATGTTGCCCGCACATGAGACAATGTTTATTAATTACCCAAACCTTTTCAACGGTTCGCTACTGATGAAGCTGGGCCATATTTTGAGCCAAAGCAACAGAAACCGGTCTAGCCTAACTGGTCACAGAGACCAAACCATTAATAATCAACCCCCGGCACATAATCTATAATGCTACCCGAGTCTTTCGTATGAAATAGCAATTGATGATTTCGGGCCTTTCCTTCAAATGTGCAAGGTTCACCGACTATCCATGTGACGTTACATGGTGGCATCGCCTACCCTTACTTACATCTAGTGACTTTCTGAAATTGTTTGAACTTTTCCCCATAAGTACACTTCAAAAACTGTACAAAATTTAGTATCATATTGCTCTTTTGAGTATGCTTAAAAGGAAAAAAATTCAAAGGCAAGAGGTAATCCCCTTCCCTTAGACCCTTTCCACTATGGAAGCTGTCAAAAATTTTCAACCCCTTTCCATCCCCCTAGTGAAAAACAGCTTTTTTCACCCCTTGACCAACTCATACTTTTCCTTAAGAAGGGAGAGTGGTCCATTTACTACTACCCTGGCAACCATTGATGGAGATCTAGAACTTCATTAGGCAGGTTCATCCGTGGCATCCTCATCCCGTCAAGCCTCTCCTCGTAAACGAAACAGGCAGTCTTTCAAGCTAACCAAAGATAACTTAATTTTGTATCTTTCTCTCGCATTGGAAGGGAGTGAATCAATATATATGAGTAAGACATTTTTTTATTTTCATAGGTGGTCTAAATGTTGTTGAAAACACTACGACTCAAGTTAACGACACTACTAGTTGCGTGACAGTAAGCGACCTGCGTTGCTATGTAGTGATTTCACCGACGGCCTTCACTGGCAACAACTGTGACGTCACGTTTGAAGACTAGAATAACCATTATTAAACCATTCAGTTTCACAAATTTACTCCAACGATAGCATTATCTCCTCAAAAAGTGTGCATGAAAAGAGATGTTGTATCATTTGAAATTTTGAAAGTTTGGGCCAACAAACTACTTTTAAGCAACAGTTACCTGAAGTCATCTTTGTGCGAACATTATTTCTAGAAAAAAGCTACGTGTTTCCTCAGACAAATGAATTGGGCCCGTTAATGTTGATAAAATTTTGTCCTACTACAAAATTTGACGAAGGTCCCTTTTTAAAAACACGAAAATTACAAAAAAACACCTCAAAGGTTTCGCACGAAAAATCTGAAAAAGGTATATTTCTCCATATGCCCGATAAATCTACTATAAATATACAAATATATATATATATATATATACATAGAAGGAAAAAAGACAAAGTCGTGACACCTTCATATCATCCAGTTTTGAAAATTTAAGCAATATATTTCGAGCTACCTCGCTCTTCGTCAGTTGCAAACGACAAAATGGGGGGGGGGGGGACGGGGGACATGCTTCTTCCACTTTTTGAGAGGAGGGGACACTAACACATTTGTCCTCCCACTTTTTGTCACCTGAAACTAAAAAGTGTGGTAACTAAAACGCTACATGTAGGCGAGTAGTAGTAAAGACATAGATATTCTCAGAAGGTATCCCACGTGGCTCTTTATCAGGTCCGTAGGCAGTAAGTTCTGTTACAATTTTTCTCTTACTAAAAAAATTTTCGCTCGCTAAGCGCGCTTTCATCTTTTGTGCTATCTAGCTATAACACCCGTCATTTCAAACATACTGGATTTATTCAACGTTAAAGGTTCCACAAATACTGTAGTCGTGGTTCTAGATTAACACGAAAACGTAACGTTGCGAAATTCTAACCTCTTTTCCTTATCTTTTGGAAGATTCTTCCTTCAACATCACTATCGTGGCAAACATATTTTAGATTTTAGAGATTCCGACCGTGACCGCCTGACTGCCGAAAACCGGCTTATCATGAAGCTCGGAACCCTCTCTCCACAAGGTCTAAACGTTAGAATGGACCTTTTTTAACTTGCCCCTCACAATTATTTTAATAACAGTTATCTCCAAATGTGTCATTCACAGTGAATACTTTGGAAAACATTCACTTACACAGTTGGTATTTCGGCTAGGACAATTTGAGAAAAATGTTTAAAATACTGTGAAATTGTACTGGAACACTAGGTTTATATACCTTCCATCTGAATGGAGGATTCCAAGTTTTTCCAAGAAGATTTGTGTTTATCACTTAATGTAGGTCTAATTAATATAAATTGTGGCTGGCAATGGTGCATTTTTGCAGGAGATCATGTTTCTCAGTTGTGCAATACAAAATAAAGAAGGAAATATTGAAATATCATGAACTGTATTATTAATCGTCAATAATACCACAAACACGTCTTACTGAATATAAAATAGCAAACTACTGTGCCCATTTCAACCATTTAGATAACATTAGCCCAACAAAGAAAAACTAAGGAAGATTAAATGTTCGTTGAACTCTTCGTTGTATTATACCCAGATTAAAAAGAGCGAAACGAGCAAGAAAACCGCCTAATCATATAACTTTCCTAGCTTACAATCTTAGCACCTATGACACACAAATTTGAAAACAGTTTGAAAGATCTACGTATAAGTTTAATACAATGGGTAGCTTGTACGTTTTGAAAACTTATACATGGACTCACAGGCAACAAAAGAGTATAAACTTAGGTCAGAAAAGTTTAAATATTACAGAAGAACACATGTCGAGTAGAAAATATTCAATACGGTAAGTTTTACTCAATCTTCTCAATCTTAATACAATTTTGGACCTTCAGAACATTATTTAAAACCATGTGTATGAGCTAACACTACTGTGAACATGAAATATTTTTCTAAAGGTCAAAGTCAAAGATCAAACCATTTCCGGCCATTTTTTCTACATAATATTTATCGAAGAATTTTTTCTCTTCAGGTGAGAAATATTCCTTCCTGCTTCCTACGACACCTACAGGGGAAATGATGAAATCGAAAGATATGAGTTATAAGCAGTAAAGTAATGTTTAATGGAAGCAAATACTTTGAACGAATCAGCAAGTAAATTTTAGGCTTTACTAACAGTTTCATATAATCGTTATTGAACAAAAGTACAATAACTAAAACAACAGGAAACCTAAAACGCAAAGTTGAATTAATAAAATATTTTACGAAATCAGAAATTAACAAAAAGTCTGAAAGTCGAAACGACTGGTGCATTTCTTCTCGGAGAACGCAAACACCCAACGACTTGCAAAATACTTCTCGTATAGTAAACCATTTAGGTAACGTTTTGAACTTTAGAACGGGATAGGTGTTGGTGATGAAGATCCTTAAATTTTCCCAAGAATAACCTTTGGCAGTGGATAAGTAAAATCTGAATTTGGAATATTAAACAATTCTGTTCTTCTAAGACAGAGTAATTTTACACAGTTAAAAAGAGTACAACTCTTAAAGAGCAGCAAAACACTTGACACAAACAGGTGTTTTAGCTGCGTCAGTCAGCAGATGAGTGGTGCAGTCCAGTTGAGAGAAGCTCTTTTTGATGCAGGAAATTCTTTACTAGTTCTTTAGGAAGGGTTGCAGATGACCACCTAAGAACAAAGGAATCCTCTCTACAACAAGCCCACTGTCAGTGTCCAGATGATTGATAGTTTCTATTTCTAGTCACTTCCCCACCCTAAAAACAATAATTTACATAGCCCCTAGGTGCCAGCTAGTCTCTACAAGGAAGAGCTGTACAACCACAACATTTCTTTGGTTAATTGACCATTACAAAGGGAAAGTTAACAAAATCTCTGTGAACTTGCAGCTCTACATACCTATGTTGACACATTTGAGGAAGTGAACCCACCTCCTAATTAGGCAATACAAAGAAACCTAACAGAGATTGGTTAAACTAGTTAAACAAACCCATCAGTTATGTTCCTAAAGAAAGAACAGATAATGGTGCGGATGGACGGGAAACAGAAGGTAAACAGTTCATTGACTTGTGATACTAGATACAGTAAGACCAAGGGAGTTACCAAAAATATCAGCTTCCTACACCAGAAAGAAAAAAACAAAACCAGAAAGAAAGAAACAAACAAATACTACCATAGCAGGTTAGAGCAGGAAAGATGGAAGAAATGAGCTTGCCGGGAGGTTTTAAGTCCAAGACTAATCTACGGCTTTCCCATCTGACCTGACCTTTTAGAAAACACCAGATTTGATCTATATTTCTAGGTTGTTCATGTTTTAAGAAGCAGACGGTCAGTTGTAATTAAAAGCCACGAAGAGTGGTAAATAACTCTATCACACAAAACTAGTTCTCAGTCCGTTCGAAAAAATTTTGTCGAACGGGCTCCAACTGTGTAAGAATGAGGTGGACGTAGTGGCAACTATTCACAGTCTGTTAACGAACTTCATAGACGGGCTCCGACGGGGTGGGTGCTCTTGAACTTTGGGCCTGCTCAAAAATTTATCCCGTCCATCCTGTTCTACAATTAGACGGATTGACAACTTAAACGGGATAGACGTACTTCGAACCAATTAGGAACATGTTACAGCGCGGTGAAGTAGGACATAAATTTCAGTACATGCGCACACCATTCGGGTCAGCCTGTACCTCGTTTATCCCGTTCGGCGCCGCGGACCCAATTCGAACTAGCATCGTATTTTACGCCAAACTGCAAATTTTGTCATGATTGCAGCCCGTTCTGGTACGTTTTTTAGAACTAGTTAGGACGGGGTAGAACTACTTTGGTGTGACGGTAGCATAATAAAGTACTATAACTGAATTAAAGCTGTAAAGTTGTTAAATCAGACTTTCGCAGAATAACAAATTCTTCACTACAGATGTTTATTTTTCAAAAGAAAATCATGCAAAGAATAGTACTTATTTCGTTGTGCAAGAACATTTTCCATAATTTCTAGATGTGTAATGATAAGCAATTCAAAAAAAAAAAAAAAAGCTAGCTGGCTAACTTTATTTTATAGAATCTCACTGCTTTGTATCTTAACAACAATTTTTTCACCTCAAATTTCAAATTTTCAAATAAAGCAGTGCTCATAAATCTGATGATGTGATTAATGTTTGGTACGGAAACTGTTTATTTGAACTATTATTGAAACTGTTGATTAGATGGCTTGAAGATGCTTTTCTTTGTGTAGGCCATTTATCAAGGTCATTTGTCTAGGCCGAAATATCAAATATAACTCTCATAAATGTGTACATACGTCCATCGTCAAATGTTTCTGTACTTGCAGACAAGATTCTTAAATCTTCTATTACCAATCTTCAGAAAGAAAATCCTCGAACGTATCTCATTATTACTGAGGATGTGAATAGAGACCGCATCTATATACTTGAAACTATGGGTTTCAAAAACTTGGTTTGTTATAGCACATATCATCGATCGAACTCTACGCTAGACGCAGTGTACATCAACGGTGATCATTATTCTACAAAGAGTTATATCCAATATCGACTTCCGACCATTTTAGTATCTTAATAACCCCAAGGTATACTGAAATTCATCGTGGTTCTGTAAAACCAAAACCTAGAGTGAACTGGAATCTATCAAGAGAGAACATTCAAAACATCGAAGACATGCTTAAAACTTCTGACTGGGACGTTTTCAGGAAAAACTGTGATACTTTAAGTGATTTTACCGAAACAATTTCAAGCTACAGTTGCTGTTGTAAGAGATGTATGCATACCACAAAAAAAAAAAAAAAAAAAAAAAACGTGAAAACCCTAAAGTCATGATGAAGAGAATACCCGCTGATGGTAGAATTAAAAAGCTTGAAAAGGAATAACAGAAAGCAATTGAGGAAGGAAATAATCTGCGAAACAAGAATTAAAGAACAATAAACAAGTATGTCCATGATATACGAAGTGAAGTTTTTGGTGGATTAAAGCAAAATTCTGGTAACTTCTGTGCTGTAATCTATAAGAGGGCCAAAGGATGATTGCAAATTTTAATAGACTCAAAATTTGGAGGTGAGTTGATTGATTATTTTGGACGATTTAACAGTTCACGTGATAATGATATTTCCATTTTTTTCATTTTCCTTTACTAGATATCAACAAAGTAAGTGAACAATTTCAAATTTTCAAAAAGTAAGGAGTGGCGCTGCGTGTGGTTCAGACAGATTACCCTGGTGGGTTTTTAAATTTTTTCACACTGAATTGGCACCCGTATATACGTACATTTTTCAAGAAAGTATATTAAAGAGTGATATACCTTGCTTATGGAAGAACGCTCTTACATCACCTGTTCCTAAAGTAAAAATTCCTTCATGTGTAAATGATTTCAGGCCAATTGATCTTGCCAGTATTGCTTTTAATAGTTTCCAAAAAATTATGCTCCTTAAATTAATGGATTATGTAGAAAGAGTTGGGGACAAAATACAATTTTCTTTTATGAAAGGAGTATCCTGTATCGATGCCATTCTTGTACTGGTTCACAATATTGTTTCAAATTTAAATAATAAGGAAATAGCTATATCAAATGTGCTATTCCTTGACTTCTCTAGTGCCTTCAACACAGTATTACCAAATCAATTGATCAACATTTATTGATGAACCATGGCTACTCCGCTGGTTAGAACAATTTTTACAGTGATGGACAAGGCAGATTAAACTTAATAAAGGATTTTCCGAATCTTCAGAGATTAAGGTTCGTGTACCACAGGGAGGTCCTCTATCTGCTGTACTTTTTACTATTTATACAAATGAAATTAAGCCTGATGAATTTACATCAATTATAAAATATGCTGATGATACCGCATTGTCATGCAACATTTCAAAAAGTACTGTGACCAGTGATCAACTAAATTATCAACAGACTATAGATAACATTGTTTCAACGTGCAATAGAAAGAATTTAATACTTAATCCTAAGAAATCAAAGGAAATGTGTTTTATCAATAAGAATATTAAGCCTGAAGGTTTACTCTCTCGTCTTAATCACAATGTATAAAAATAGAGGGATCAGATGTGGAACTTACCTCTAAAACCAAATATTTAGGAGTATGTATTAATGAGCGGCTGACTTTTTCTGATCATTTTTTAAGTGTTTTAAGCAAAGTTTATTATATTGTGTCTGGATTAGCTTATATTGTGCCTTTCTTTAATAAGGAGGCCAAGGAAAGTGTTTTTAAATCTGTCATACTCGCACATCTTATTTATGCAGTGCCAGTATGGTATCATTTTATTTTACAAAAAGACAAGGACAGAATTATAAAATTTTTAAAGTTTTCTGCCAAAATTCTTCACCTTGATTTTAATTATTTGACACTTATTGTGAATGTCTCTGCCAAAGATGAATTAATAAGAGTGGCCACAAAAATTAATGATGATCAGAATCACCCATTGCATAGGTATCTTTAAAAACTTAATGTGCAATCAAAGAAAAACCTAAGAAATCCATCCATTTTACCTACGTACAGAATTATTTTCTTTAAGAATTCCTTTGTCTACAGAGCAGTAATTTTTATTCAATCGAAAATTTTAAATGATCTGTTGTAGCTTTTAGATTTTTAAGGTTTTGATGTGAACTAACTTTTTGTACATATATTGTCTTATCTTTGTATTTGTAACCTTATTTTATTACTCCTTTTTATAAATATTTTATATTTATACTGGAATAAATAAAATGCAGTTTAGATGCAATGTAAAGACAATATTTATCTTTAAATTGTTTGCAGTAGCCTTCCAGTTACTTTATGACAGTCTTCATACTTGACGAACAAGAAATTGTCCCTGTCTCTATGCTGCCAGTACCTTAACACGTGATCAAACCATGAACCATATGGCACTGTAAAAACAAAAGTGAAAATGTATACACCTTGAAACTATTGCGACGGTTTAAAGGACATGAACACATATCTATACTTTGTTAAAACATCCATTGCATATTTCAAATATTTTCTTATACTAACGAATGTTCTCAATGTTGTACAACAATAGGTTATTTAATTGTAACAGTTGTTTATCAACTTAAATTTTCACCTGATGAAAGAATACATGGTTGATTATAAATAAATTCCAAACAATGTAAATGCATTTGCCCTTTTTACTGAGATAAAATGACGTCAGGGAAGACTCTAAATCGTGCCTATAGTGTATGTATCACAGTCATGGACCAGATATCTCGCTAGCTTCATTGTATATTGTTCATTGTTTGTCCTCTAATACGACGTCTCGTGACGTCAAAGTGTAGGGTCTACACCACACATAAATGATAACGGGTGTGTGACAGGGGCACATGCCTCTCCCATATGTGAGGGATGTCATAAAGGCTATACTCAGTTTTGCCCAGAACATAAATAGACACGTGGAGATTTTATTAAGATTCTTCAACTTACGATGCTTACCAAATGAAATTAAAAAATATCTAAAGTCTAAAATTTAAAAAATAGATATAACAAAGCTTGAAACATGCTTCCAACTAATCCACCTTCGATCTTAACAGGACATTCCTGAACTGAGATATAAGTTGTTGAATATTCCCTTAATTTAAAATGGTAGATTGCGCAATGGGCTGCGATGTCATTCTTGTACTTCTCAAATTACCGTCCTTGTTTTTCTTTTTCGAAAGTAACTGCTCGATGTGCCATATTGTGATTACTGTCTTACTGTTATAGGGTGACTTCGCTATATAAGTCCTCTCTGTACAACACACTAAGAAAGGGAACAGTAAATGTTTCAATGTCATATAACTTTAACTTCAGAAAGAAACAAAAGCAGGTAATGTGAGTTGTATAAGAAGGACATCACAAATTATTGGGCAGTGACTATTTCCAATTAATTGAATAAATTTCAGCATTTCATATCTCAGCAACAAAGTAAACTATGAAAATGAGAGTTGAATGAATAAAATTCATTTTCAAATCCTCAACGTAACAGTATATTTAAACTCAGAAATTATGAAAAAGTCATTTCATTCATAATCCTCTGAAACTGATGGCGAATAAACCGTTAAAATGTATGCCTAGTAAGAAGGTTTACTTACTTACCTCGGATCACATCACAGAGGGTCTAGGATCCGAAATCGCCCCAAGCCTTTTGGGAACTTCCTCGTTTGCATTTATTGTGCTCAAGGTCATACCTCTACTATTAAAAAGCTGTTGTGATAACACAACCCTTGCAGTAAGTTTAAATTAAGATGGCGGCAGTAAATTATCCTGCTTTGCTATGTAACCGGCAGTTGTTGAAAGAGATAGCGCTTTCTTAGAATGCTGAATATGCTTTCAGTAAACAAACTCCATAAAGCCTGAAACAGATGTAAGTGGCCAGTTTTCAGTTCTTCAAGATAACAAATGTGTGAATTATAAATTATAACACACGAGCAGGTATGGTGTTCACCGAGGTTGTGGTTCATCGTCGTATAGGAATAGTCGAGCTGATCGAAGTGTGTATCAGCACCAAAGCAATGCCTACCACGTTAGGAGTTAATTCTGTACAGGACCTCATTCAAAAGCTGCTGTTATCTTTAAAATTTTGGGCTCATCGAATATTCCCTAGACTCTTTTAATGGACGTCGCGGGCCACGATCTTAGGAACCTACCGGCATAAACATTCGCATATTAAAAGTAAAATCGGTGACAGTGTAAACGTCCCTGGTGTAAAGTTCATCAACTTTTTACTAGGTTTTGTGAATTGTTCATGAATAATAATGAACTGCAGTCCAGCCTATGAACACGGAGAATAGACAATACATGTCCCTATTTTCATTGCAGGATATTTTTGGAGCTGAGGAAAATGTCCATAATTTAGAGAAGTCTACTCTTTGGTTAGGTGAAAGAGGAAGGTATGTTGTCTAAGAGAAGGTACGTTGTCATCAAAACTCCTAATGCCCCCCCCCCACCCACCTCCTTGGGTTCCTTACAGCCTTCTATTCCGGAAAAGTATTTACTCAAAAATACGAGCGTTGAGTACACAGAAACATTCTTGGACTATTACAAAAATTTTCCTTCATTGTGCATTATAAAAAGGCATCTGTAGCTGGCGGATACTTGTATAGAGCTTTCCGTAAGGTCTGGATTAATTATATAAAATGGGGCAGTGACAAAGTGCTTATTACCTAAAATCCAATAATAATATAGAGTATGACGCCGACAGTGGCGTAGCCAGACTTTTCCATCTGGGGGGCAGATGGGGGCGGAGGGTATGACTGATGGGGCAGACTTAGCTGATACTATAGCTGATACTATTCACTATCTAAGCGGAGCGCCACTATCGTTTGGCGAGGAGCATACAAGAAAAGTTTTGGTTTTACAAACCCCTCAGATGGCCGGAAACGGCACTTCCCGAGTGTGCTAAGCAAGAATATGTTCAGCCCGCACTTCGAAATTCTCCCCGCTTCTTGGAGCTTCTTGGATTTTTTAGCCCAAAAGAAGACGGAAAACAGTCACTGACTTTCACCCACAAAGTCAATGCGTCAGTGTGTCAGTGTGGATATAAATGGAAGTTGATAAACTTGACTCCAGGGAGACAGAGCCCAGACCCTCAGTTTGGTGTTGCCATTCTTGGGCTAAATATCCTGGAGTTGGACGTACTCGGCAGATAAGAGTCTTGTGTGAACTTGCTCATAATCGAATTCTTGTGGTACAGTATATTTCTAGGACTGACAAAATCGCAATAGACATCATCATGTAGCCTGTAGACACACATCTTTGGCATGTATTAAAATTGTTTTTTTTAGGTCTGCAATTTCATTTGGGGGAGTGAGGGGAGAGGGTGCCAACTGGGGGGCCCCAGCCCCCCTGCCCCCACCCCCGCTGGCTACGCAACTGGAACCCGAACACTTTACAACTATTGTATGTTTACTAATTTTGAACGAAAATCCAGACGAACAGCTTTCAACAATGGGGAATGGGAAGTGATATTAGACCTCCATATAGGTATAGTTAAAGTAGTAATGAACTAACAAGCGCGCTTCAGAATGCTGTACTACTTTTCCGTCGGAAGTGTGTTAAAAATCACCAGCTACACCGATTAGCCGATAAAGGCTGCAGGAGAAGCGCCCAGTAAGAAAATATTGAGCTATATATATAACGGCAAAAAATACTTTCAACCTTCCACATCATGCTACAGATTAGCTTGGAAGATCCCATCTTGGTGCGAGACCGCTACAAATATTTGGCTGTGTACCTTTTTTTTTTTTTTTTTTTTTGGAAAGAGATGTGATCAGAATAGTGCTATGTATTATTACCTTATAATTTATTGTCTGGAGATGGTGTGCATACCGTTACGAATACGCACGAAGCGCGCCGAAACTTTTCATCAAATAAGATTCTCATTACAAAACCTGCATTCAGGTTCTGCACCGAGACACTTCCACAAACCTACATGCCACTCAGACAGCCAGTCTTTTACCTGGAAAGTCTTAAACAACTTTCAACTAAACGGCAACTCCCTGGTGTGACGCTATGTTGTTATAGGGTGTTCATAATTTGCAGTTGCATTTGGGCTTGTGCCTCGTGCAGTGGTCGATTAGTAGGC
>WURT03000002.1:1518087-1535651 GCA_009936505.3 Holothuria glaberrima | reverse complement strand
GGCGATTCACATATGGTGAAAACCCCCCCCCCCCGTCTTTGGAGATGGATCCACGCCCTTGACTTTGGGCAACTTTTTGAGAATCGGGCAAAAATTTTCTCCTCTCCCACCCCCCCCCCACAAAAATTTCAGGAGTCCCTTAAGCTTATGTGCATGAGAAATGGTTGATGACTTTCACGGTTTCCTCCCAGTTTTCCACCCGACGAAATAATCCCAGAAAAAAATATGAAATATTAGCATACATGACCTTTTCTTCGTTTGATATTTAGGCTTAAGATTTCAACAGAATTGTATTATGCAACATGCTCGCAGCCAGACAAGATACTAAAGGGTGCGAAAAAGTTTCCAGGAGCGAAACAGTCTACAATGCATAAAGGCAATGATATCTTTTTTTATCTTTTAGGGGTGAGAAAATTTTCCACGGGGGGATTCGCCCCAACCTGCCCCACCCCCTTGGCTACAAGCTTGTATGGAAGTCTGATGAAATGTGATTTGTTCTTGATAAAGATAACTTTCAGAATGTTGATCCATTGGTAACAACATTCTTAAAACTACCAGTGCTTCTAAGGTCATCATTTACAACTATTTCCTTCAAGAAAATATTTTACAACGTAAAGCAATACCTTAGTGGAAACGAAATGGCAAAACTACACACGAAATAACTAGAGTGAGATTTTGGCCAGATACCATTCAGTTGTAAGAGACTTGAAGACACAATAATGTAGTTTAAATGCATACAAAGAATTAAGGATACAAATACACTTCTTTACAACATTAAAAACGCCCGACGAAGGTTAGCTTTTATATGCATCTTTTGGAACTCAGTTCATGATCGTAAATCACCTTTTCTGGTTGTGTCCCGTTGTCAAAATGTCTTCTAGGAAAAGTTTTCTGACTTTTATGTTCAAAACCATAATATCACCCAAGTTGGATGATGACGCTAAGATTTGATTATTCTGAAGATACTTCTCACCCTATCAATTTGTTTCACCGTTCATGCTAACAACTTCATTTTCAGTTACAAACGAGGTAATTCCAGACACCTGGTATTTTCAGGTTTGCTCGGAAGCTTATTTCGTCTTTGAAAGTGAATACAAAATTTCATTTTTAAAGGAGGAAGCAGTTGCCCCAAGTTTATTTTAAAAAGTTGCTAAATCTTTCCGATTTCCACCTGTTCGGCTCACAAGTATTTTTCAATACGTTTCTGGGTAAATACATTTGATATTGAAGAAAAACTAAGGAATAATTTTGAATGAATTTAACAAATAAGTAACAAAAATATTGTTACAGGATTAAAAGGAACCATTAACAAACAAGAAGAACGGGTTACAATAATTCAGATTGGGGGACTGCATTCTCTATTTAAAGAAAAGCAATGAAGAATATCCTCTCTTTCGTTTCAAGGAACATTCACACAATGATATCAACCAAGACTGTGAACACCAGTCCTCTTTCAGGTGAGAATTGCAATTTCAATTTCCCAAGTCCCGTGAAACCTGCATGCACTGATGGGAATTATAAGTAGATCTTTACTTTCAATACACCAGGCTGTAGCTCTGTATTGTTAAACGTTTTATGAATATTTGGCGTTCTTGATGTAAGTAATGACTTCTTAATGACCTCACTTAATGACTTCTCAATGACTCTTCTTAATGACTTCTCTTAATGACTTCTCTTAATGATTTCTCTTAATGATTTCTCTTCTAAAACCTAATCATGAGACAGAGTGACATGAATGACTTACAAAATGAGTTCGATTGTTATTTTGGTTCTTAAGTAGAGAAAATTCGTCAAGAACGTGATCAAGTAGTAGTCCCATCGCATAACTTCCGATGCACCCCTGTAACTACAGCACAGTCTTTTGGGTCGTTTGCTAAATTGAGTGAAGATGACGTAAGAGTACTGATTTGTCAGTCTCCAAATGAACACTGTGTAAGTGATCCATCACCTACATGGTTGCTAAAAGAATGCATTGCAGAGATCCTTCCGTTCGTAAAAATGTTATTAAACATGTCACTTCAACAAGGCTATTTTCCGCTTTCATGGAAGAATGTAATTGTTACACTCATTTTAAAGAAAGTAGACGCAGAAATTACTTTTAGTAACTACCGCCCGGTGAGTAACTTACCATTTCTTTCTAAGCTGGTAGAAAGAGCTTTCGTGAAGCATCTGTCCACCCTTATGGCTTTTAATAACGTGCTTCCTGCCAATCAATCTGCTTACAGACAGTTTCATAGAACAGAAACCACCTTATTTAAGGTTCAGTCTGATACTCTACTTGGCTTTGATAAGCAGAATGTTACACTTCTTGTACTGTTAGATCTTAGGTCTGCGTTTGACACTATAGACCATGGTATCTTACTAAAAGCTCTTGAATTACAGACTGGGGTATCATCAACTGCTCTTAGATGGTTTGCATCATACTTAGAAAGTCGTACACAACAAGTTAGGGTTTTCAATGACCTATCGAATATATCATCTCCAATGCGGGGTTCCACAAGGTTCGTGTTTAGGAGCTGCCCTCTTTACAATCTTTGCTGCACCTGTACTAAGGATCATCGATCGCCATCTACCAACGCTCAGGGCTATGCAGATGATCACCAGATTTACATAAATTTCAAACCTGCTGCAGGTCCAGGTGAGAAATATTCTTTGCAAGACTGCATTTCTGTAATAAAACTGCGGGTGTTATCCAATAAGCTGAAAATCAATGACAGCAAAGCTGAATTTATTATTTTAGGTGGTAGGCAGTAATTGCAGAAAGTTAGGCTACTATCAGGGGTTTAAATGTTGGAGTAATCTAGGGTTAATTTTTCATGAGAATCTCCATATGGATCATCATGTTTCTAAGGTGTGCATAACTGCTTACTTTCACCTCTATAATATTTCCCGTATTCGTAAATATCTTACTCTTGATGCTGAATGTTCTCCCGTCCATGCATTTATTACCAGTCAGATCGATTACTGTAACTGCCTTTTGTATAGTTCCACCTCCTACTTAATTAAAAAAAAAACGTGTTCAGAACTCTTCTACCAGAGTTGTTATGTGCGTTAAGGAATTTGATCATGTTACTCCAGCTCTCTTCCAGCTACATTGGTTGCCGGTGGACCTCCACATTCATTTTAAAGTACCCTTATGTGTTTTTAAAATATTGAATTAAATGGGTCCTAAGTACCTAGATGTAATGATTGAAGTGCCGACCAATGCTCGTTACAACCTAAGCTCCCGAGACGATTTCAAGCTATTGACCCCGTTTTCATTGTTCAACCTGTGGTGGTCGTGCCTTTCCCCTATATGCTCCACTGCTTTGGAACCATCTCCCACTGCAGATACGCCCACAGCTCAGTCTGGCTGTTTTAAACAAAATCTGAAAACTCACCTTTTTGCTAAATTTTTAAGCAATCCCTCCTAATTGTTTTACTTTTTTACGTAGTTTTTATAGTTTGTTTTTACTTACTTTACGTTGTCTGCAGTTTTGTCTGATTAATTATTTTAATTCTTAAATGTGCTTTTTGTTATTTTGTAAAGCGTTTTAGAATGTATGTTTTTACAGGTTTAGCGCTTTATAAATAAGTCAATTTGAATTTGAATTTGACGTAGATGTCTGAAGGTCGAGAGGTTGGTCAGTTAAGTTTGTGTCCTTTCGGGGACGTAGCTCTTTAAGTGAGCAGAACAACTTCTGGAATAAACGTTTGGTTTCACCCTTGGTTCCGAGCCGACGGAATTTTTGGAACAGTACAAATGACGTTCCGAGACCCGTGTCAGATAAATAATTCGGCCGGTATGTTCAAGCCGTTAATCACACCCAATGGTAACGAGAACTTTCAAGAGTCTCGCACTGATCAATGAGAAGCTCTCCGCATTGTACAGGGTGTTTGAAATTGAATCCTTCACAATTAATTCAGGCGAATACGACCTTGTTGTACTAACCGTGTATGTATTGAAATATTGATTCGCGTTGCATTGTTTCACGAACTAAGTTACATTTTGACATCTCCCTCTTCCCATTCCCTTCCATGTCTTTGTTCCCTTGACCGTATCGGGGCTATGAATTGCTAACCATCGTAGGGCAAATTTTAGCGCCACCCTCACAACTCTTCCGTTTGGCCTAAGACGTGTTTGTTTGGAGTATGAAAATTCTTTAAAAATCAAGCCTGGCACATAGGCCTACGAGCTGACATCTGGTGATAGCAGCACCTCCAGCCGAGTTCGGGCAAACCCAATTTTTGTAAGATGGGACAGTTCTCTAAGGTAAATTCATACAGGGAAAACCGAAACAGCCCCAATAGAAATCAAATCCCCTGCGCCTGAGTCCATGCGAGGCTAGCATTTCCAACAAGTCCTGGAACATACTTTTTGAGTGCAAGCAAAATATACCCGCTAGGAATAAGAATGGGGGGCAGAGAGGTTACCAATAATTTGTAAATCAACCAAGACTTACAAATTGTATAGATTAACTACGGCATCGAACTTCTTAATTTAGTGTGGAATCTTGAAGGTGAAGCCCGATGGTGCCACCTTGACATACATCTTTGATATCAAAACACAAAGACCAAATGAAATGATGCTACACAAAACAAATTACCCGTTGGAAAATTATTATTAGACATGTTTACCTTTGGAAAATTGAAAACACATCAATCACAACGTTAGTAGTGTTTCTAAAGTTATAACGGACAATTAATACATACTGATAGAAAACAATTACAACAGTTGGAAAGAGTAACAGTTCTATCTGATATAGGAATATTTTGTAGTGGAAAAGCTCGGTAAGCCAATAGCCTAATTTGAACCTGATTTTGTAGCCACTATTTCGACCTATTTTTTAAGAAAAATTGGCAACACAAACATTCTGTGTAGCGTCCCTTTATTGTCAAAAAGGTTTACATTAGGGATAATGTTCAATTTATCCGAAAAAAGTAACGCTTATTTGGCTGCTTCGTTTTGAGTTTCTTTATGAAACCTTCTCCAATGAGAGACAACACGGAAATCTTCAGGAGAGCTGATTTTGCAAATTGCCTGTCCCTCCATCCTACCACAGGATATGACTAAGGGTGTTATTTGTATGAGTTCTTACTGGGTTTCCCATCTGAAAGCATTCTGGTTAAACTACATATAGTAAATTGCCTTAAAAGAAAGGTTTTGTATTTTCTTTGGAGTGACAAATTTCTGCAAAGACAGACTAATTGTCACAATCATCTTCAAAAAAAACTTATCATTGTTGTATACACTGACGTATACAATGACTAAAATGATTTAAAATCCGGTCACCTTATTTCAATTATATAGTAAATATTAGCTAAGATTCTTTGTCAGTTTTCTTTTCAGAAATGCACGCATTAACTGGCCCTCCTCCACCGTTACCTCGGGATGCGAGGTGCATTCTGGTAACAGTGCTCCCATCTTTATGCCGGTTGATTCGGGGATAAGGGGCACTTAAGTCAGCTAGTGTAAAGGAGTTGCAGTGTGTAAGGTGGTAATACTTCCACCCCTGTTCCAGTTGTCGCCCTCTAGAGGGAGAAGGGCCTCTCAACTTCTTGGCCATTACTGCGGGAGAGCAGGGACAGTCTAGTGCCCATGACGCAACCTACCCCCGTTTTCTCTTGGAAGAGGCACATTCTATTAATAATCCTCTAAATTGTAGATTACGCTGCTCAAACAAACGGGCCCAATAATAAATGTCTTCCTTGTGTCCCTCACAGCATTATCGATGTTTCTTCAATCGTGAAGAGCGTGTAATTTACACAAAATATTGTCCAAACCTCAGATGAAATATTGAATTCTTTCAATCAGCTGTTCATCCCCTAACATGATATTTCAGAACAAAATTCTCCTGCCACTCTTCAAGAAAAGCCAATTTTACTTTGCATGAGTTAAACATTTCCACAGTAACATAATATTGACAGGTGGTAAAAAAAGGAACCCCATATACGAATGGGATGGAAAGAAACTAACTCCAGCTGAGTTGACATTTGCAAAGCGGGATCTAAGTTATTTAAGTGTAACTATAGACTAGGGAGAATATTCCGATGCGAATAAGCTGTACGGGATCGTTCATTGTTCAAGGGAGCCCTCTGTTATTGGAAAATAGTTCGTACCTACTCTGTGTTTCTAGGAATTCATCTTTTCATTTTTTTTCAGTTTTGTATAAATAATGACGGATGATTCTCTTTCATATCGTTATATCAATTTAAAAAACGCATGTCTGCAAATTAATCAAAACACAGTCAATATTTAAATTATTCTCAACGAAGTGTTAAAGACTACATGCAAAATATGACGGAATTAATTCCATAGCATTCTTCGTTTGGCGTGTATGAGATATCGCAATATTTTTAAAACGTTTCTGGAACAAGTAACTGAAGATTTTCGTCGTTCGTGGTGAGTGTAGCTTATAGCAATAACGTGGATGGTTAGATATTTAAATATCTTGCAACAGATTGCTAGCATTGCTTGCGGATACAGGTATGGAAACGGCGTTTAAGTAGTTAAATGAGGCTAACCTAACCTAAGGACTGCATGGAAGTAGTCAACTAGTATTGGAGGGCGACAAGGCAATTTAATTGTAATCTGGCATTTACATAGTTGTTAAATTAGGTAAGTCTATATCAAGAAGTAAGCAAAGTCTGGACATGGGCTATTTTGCTCCATATCTTTCCATTTTGCTTTCAAGGGTCAATTTTTCAGACAGAAAGAAATATTTCTGTTCGAAATTTGGACGTTAATGAGCCTAGAGTTAATTAACTCCAAAAAGTGCAATGACTTATTGGAGAATAACTTTCCTGTAACCTCTCTCCACAATCGAGGGAACCAACATATATTTTTCATGTTACTTTCCCTAATATCAGTTTTTTATTTAATATATTCCTTTCTCGCTAAGAACATGTTGAAAAAAGCTTGCTTTAACTCTATCTTCTCTGCAATAATGCTTTTTAATGTAGGTTATGCGTTATGTTTAATCATATTTTCATAAGATTGGCCTTCAATGGAAAGATGCTTTTAAATTTTTTCCTGTACTTCAGATCATACTTTAACTTTCCAGATCATGGTGGCTCTCAACTGTAACGTCGTGTGTTTCCTTATCTTCATTGCCTTTGCTGTAATGTTACCACAGACTTTACTCTCAGGTGAATAATGAAACGTTACACCATACTGATCCGGCTTTTCTGTCCCACACAGAAATACGGTGAATTTACCACGATAAAGATGTCAGTTCTTTTACTTCCCACGTCCGTGTAAATAATGCCAAAGGTTGGACAGTCTCGACCCTACTAACATCATAAAGTACTGCTAGATTTGTATAAAGACTAGTGAATTGACACATGCAACTTCAGGAAAACTTCTGTAATTCTTTAGATTTTGGGGGGCTTTCCGTGCTTTCAGTTTTTCCATGGTACCTTTATCAACAAGGGTGCCACTAACATAGAAACAGGTAAAAAACTGGCAATGCTGGGGTTTTTGTTTTTCTTTTCGTCATATTAACAGACAAGAGTCTTAGTGGTAAGGAAATAGCTTGAGGGTGATTGTTTAGTTACATGATAATACACCAGCAGCATAAAAGTGAGGTTTGAACAGCATGGAAAGCTTACTTGTGCCTATCGTAGGTGTAGTAAATTCTTAACTTGCAGTATTAGTTTATTCCCGAAAACCTCACACTTTTTTTCAAATCAATGACTAGAAGGAGGATTTGCGTTTATTTGGAGAAAAGTTAGTGATACATTGTACTGCTCAATGAGACTTGGTATCAAATTGAGGAGGCTTATTTGGGACCGTGGGTCCAAGTTGATCTAGTCATTGGACATTTTGTTACTAATGTGGGAGCACTTGTGCAAATATTGAGTCAGTGTTGATGTCCTCGTTGCAGTGTCTTTCAGAAGGTTTGAAATTCTCATATTGATGGAGAGGGTGAATCATTAACCTCCGAAATGGGCCGGGTGAGAAGGGACTAAAGCATTCAATTCCGCATTTTTATGGCAGTTACAACAGTAATTTTCACGATTAAAGAAAAACCTTCAAACTAGAAATTATTGAAGCTGTAGCTCCAGCTTTACCCGGTCCCCTGCGTTGTAACTTTTGCGGCATTATAGGGGTACTAGCTTGGTTTAGTATGTTGTGATGTTACATCGTAAAAATACATAAAGTAGAACTGTCATTTTGGGCGTATTCCTTAGACTTTGTGTCAATGTGGATCTACCCGTTGTGATTGTGTGGCAATGTGGAGGTACACCATTAGCCTTTTTTGTAATTGTAGGGGTACTCGTTGTGACTTTAAATTAAATTGGATTTCCCCGATTAATTTTTGTCGCAACTTAGGGTTACTAGTTTGACTCTTTATCAATGTGGGGTATATGTTGTGGGGGAATCAGTTGGTTGCACTCCTCAGAATTTGTGTCAATGTATGTGTACTCTTGGAACTTTATGGCAAAGTGGGAGTAACCCTGTGGGCATGTGAAATTACTTGTTGTGAATTTTACAAAAATTGGGATACTGATTGTTATTTCCCGTCAATGCAGGTGTACTCGTGTCTCTGTGTCGAGGAGTATCCCACCTTGAAAGTACTTATTGAGTATTACAACTACGAAATGCTGAGCTTTAAGTTTGTTTGAAGCAACATTTTGGGCCAATATAACATAATTTGAAGAGATCCTAACGTAGCTTTAGTATGTTGTGATAAGTCCTTGTAAAGGAAGAAGCTGATAGGTAATTGTTTTGTAAGGAAAGAGCGAAAATAAAGTCGATAATGCAGCCAAAAGGCAACCACACCTGGAAACAAAGTTTCCTTCAATTAACTAACCACCGTAATGCATAATCATTAGCAAACCGATCAGTGCGTCATTGGCTACCTACTTTTACTTCACAGATCAGAAGGTATGTGGCCCGAACGATGTTTGTGAATGTAACCCAACATTTACCAAAGTAAACTGTACGCATCGACATTTACCGTCCATCCCTTCTCCTTTACCACAAAGTGCCACAAGGTTGTAAGTGTGATCTCGATAAAACTACTTCTTAAATCAAGGAGAAAGAACATGAACACGATTTGTAGGTCTTTGCTCAAATTTTATAGTAATATTAAAATTACCAGGTACGTTGTGTTAAAGTTCAACACAATTTAAAAGTAACTTTAGTTTAAAAACAACAAATGTTGACTGTGAAAATGTTTTGTTTGTGACAAGACTGGTGCACTGGTTTAAGTTATTGGACTTTTGCAGTCAGGTATATGAGCTATTAGTAAGTCCACTAACCTAACTACCTACATTTTAAAACTATTTGGTATTTTCGTTTTCAGAGACATGAGCCATAACAGTCTTCGCAGAATTCCTAAGAAGGCATTCTCCTCGTGTCCTTCACTGACAGATTTGTAAGTACCACTGAAAGCCAATATTATACCTCAGGCATTGAAGCAGATACGGCAAAACTGAATGGTACACAAACTAATAAGTTTATTAATGATCTACTGCCACTTGTTTTGTAAGTCTCATTCTATCTTTAAAAAAAGTTTCATTTCGACAGCATCAGAATTGGTGGCAACAATACGACACAAATATATTCAGTAGAAGCAAGGAGCCTGACTCAAACCTTGTTGAATGTACGCAAGTCAAGATTAGTGGTATAAAGAGCGTAACGTGTTTTCTGCAAATGACGTCGACAATGGGGAATACGACTTTAACCCTTGAAAATATTGTCGTAATGTTGTAAATGGTAAAACATAAACGAATGATAAGTAAGACTGAGACTTTTTCATCTTACAGATATTTAGACTACAACCAGATTAGCGAAATAGAAGAAGACGCTTTTCTAGGGAATGATAACATGATGCGTTTGTGAGTAATACCAAGTTTAAATCAAGTTTAATATTACACTCTTTTGTTGTGATTCAAGGAAAAACACTCAACTAAACAAGAAGTTTCAACTCTCCTTACTAAAACAAATGTGTTGATTTCGAATCCCATTCATTTGACAATGAAGCAATATTGTTAATAGTAACATATGTACTAGGTTACAACAGTGTGAAGCTACGAAGCATGAATTGTATCTATTAATAATTACTTAATTTACAATAACTAACTAAAAAAATTAAGTAAAGCATTTGTCACTACTTTCTATCCAAGGTCAATGAAGAACAATCGTCTCAGAAGAATACCAAACAATATTTTTGCCTCGTGTCATCAACTAAAAGCGATGTGAGTAACATTAATTAAAATGCCTTACATCTCACATTTCAATCGTTTACACAACATTCTAATGCAATTTTTAGGCATTATGCTCACAATGCATGTTGGACTTTATGGATTTTAAGTACAAAATCAAATGCCTCACAGTTCTAGAATCGTCTGAAGTTAAAACTCGACATGATGCAACAGTGTAAATTTAATCGCATTGGAAGCATTAATTTTAAAAAAATCCACTATCAGAGCCAAAAGAATTATTAAGAAATAAAAAATAATAAGTCACAAAAATTTAAAGTACTCATATGAAACGTCGTTTTGACTAGCAAAACATTTTTCATGACTTATACTGCTGTTTTGACGGACCGTTGATAAGAAGGTACATACTTAGGTACTTACAAGAAAGTTCCTGATTGACACAACGTTTTTTACCTCATCAATATAACTTAACAGATTTTTAGACAACAACGAGATAAGTGAAATTGAAGGAGGTGCCTTCGCTTCAGATTGTAGCATAACTACCATGTAAGTAGAACCAGGCAGCATAAGTTACGTTTAAGTAGCACCTTGTATGGTAAGGACCACGTAAGAAACAACATGAAACAGAAGTAACGTGTCCATCAAAACATGTAGCATAAGTACCATGACAGTTAAACCAGACACATGTAAAAAATTTATGGAAAGTCATAAAGCATAGGTGAAGTTCATCATGTGGAAGAATAACCTTTAACTCAACTTATTAAGGATAAGAAGAATACTAGTGAAACTATGTAAAACAAGTAACATGTACGTAGCGTCATGGAACATTAGAGACAAAGCAACAGCTTTAGTACGAGTGACAAGTGAGAAAAGTCATGAAGCATAAGTAAGATCTAGATAAGTAACATGACAGTCAACCATGTGGCATATGTAACATTTTGTGGTATACTGTAGCATAAGAAACATGAAAAACTATTACGTAGATATTGTAGCATATGTTACATGTCAGTTAAATCAACAGGCTTATTTCTTAACATTTTTTGAAACGGTTACAACTTTTATTGGTACTTATACCATTTGTTGCACAACAACGATAAGCTATACAGTGTTCTTCAACAGTAGTGATTCAGTGGAACTATTTATCACGGTAGAAGGTGTACACAGATACAGAAATGAAAACAAATCAAGAAAATGCTTCAGTATAGTTTATAAACCTTGTAGGAATTTTGGATAACCTCCTGGTTAGGTTAGTAAATGGCATTCATTTTGATTTAAAGAAACTGTCCACTTACTCAGGCCAGTCCTACTAAGCTGGTTCTTAGTGCTAATTTATTATTATGCTTCAAATTCATCTAGTATCTTAAATCTATAAGCCACGAATTAATACAAACATAGGCACATTTTAGAATGATTTAATTATAGTCTGGTTCATTTGACTGCTACTTCTGCTTGAAATCCTATGCAGTTAAGTTTAAGCTTTATGTGGATTGTCTATAATATTACCATTATGGATGAACAAATACTAATTTATTTAAACGACCAAAACTTGTTAACTACCCATTTTGGTATCCAACGTTAAACTTATTTCAAACCGTAACAGCCTATTTATCCCCAAATTTTCACTATGATCAAATACATTGAAGTCTAGGGGTATTTTAGTTACTAAAAAACATAGCAACTTACAACGAACTTTTTGGAAGTTCACCGGCCTCACAGGATGAATGTTTTCAACATTATTCCTCTCCCTTTCTGTCGTACACATTTACTAAGTTCTTATGCTATGAAAATGTATTAGTTTGGTTCAGGGCGTAACCAGAAATTAAGTGGGATCGCCTCACTGTGAACTGATTAGTTATAAACTATCAGACCCTGTGTTTCAACCAAACAACGTGAAACAATTAGAAATAGCTTGTAATAAAGAAGGACATCCTAACTATAGTCCAATTACAAAAGAATTAAAACACTTCTACTTATCGCTAATAAAATGGTATGTGAAATTATGTGTAATAACAAAATGTTAAGATGTTTTGCTTAGTTACTATTGTTCTTTAGGTACCTTCAGGTAAAATGTCTTAACCTTAACCCTTACCGTTCAACAAACTTTTTTCAAGGCAAATGAGTTATAACCAACTACAGAAAATCCCAATTGAAGCAATCTCTCGCTGCAAGTCACTGCGATCGCTGTGAGTAAAGTTTCGATTTTGTTAATTAAAGGGCATGCTGAAATAGTTTCTCAGAAAACCTGCCTTTCCCAAACCTCACCTTTCTTTTGTTCTATTGAGGTATGTGATGTTACCAACCCCATGACCTAAGGCTATTTTCAATTGCCATACGCTGGTCCTTTTCCACTCAGGTTACAACCAATAACAAAACAAACCGTATAAGTTCTGAATTACTTGCATCCTTGTCAGTGGTAACATTAAAATGCAGAATGCACGGAACACTTCATGTTGCCTGTCTGTGTGTAAATGACAGTGCACTAGATTGATAGTGTAGCTTACATTTAACTCTTTCTACTCTGTAAAAGATATTGCAAGGAATTGCTGGGAAATAACTGTCCAGCTTTGGGCGGTTGTTGGACTGGATGTGTGAAGTAAAAGCGTTGGCAATTTCAACGAGATCAATTATTCATGGGTTAAAAATAATTTTTATCTTACGCGATTCACTGGTTTTTGGTGAAAAGTTGTTTAGAATTTCAGGGAAACTATTGGTTATGTAAACGTCCTCAGACACGCAATATGCCATACAGATAGGATGTGCTCCTCCGTGACCCTAAATGTCATGTTTGTTTGATCATTACTGTCCATGACAGGACACTGCAAAAGCCTACATAAAACCTTCTATCATTGCTTCAAGACTAGCGTAACTACTAAATACAGAAAAGTAACTATTAATTTATGCAAAACTGGTTGGAAGGAGATATTGCTAGCACATAACACCTAATTGCAACCCGAGAATGAACGGAAGTGTAATTTTGTCGATAAATGTTTTCATTACATGAGCAGAAGTTTTCAAGGGCAGACAACCAAAATACATTTGGGGTTCGGGGAAAACAGAATTAAAAGAAACTGTGACTGCACTTGGCTTGATATGAGAGCAACATATTAAAATTACACATTTCTAATATAGCCACTCTAATTGGTCTATAATTTGAGCAGATCAAATAAAGTAACGTGCTCAGCAGAATAAGGTCGTGGGTAATTAAACTGCAGCTCTGCGTTTGTGAGGTGTTAAATACAGTTATTTCTGAAATGGGAGGAGGGCTTTGACATTCAGTAGGAGCATTTTACTGCATGAGATACGGACTTTTCAGCATTTGAAACAATGCGAAGCGTCCCACAAAGTTGTTTATTAACTATAGAAAGTTAATGGTTTACACAAACCTAAGACAAAGACATCATTATCACTTTTAAGAAGACATTCTTACATACCTTCTCGTTACAGGTATTTAAGCAACAATGAAATAAATAAAATAGAAGATGGCACTTTCCTTAGTAATCCTCATCTAAGATACCTGTAAGTAAAATATATCGACTACTATTTGTTCATTATCTTTGAAATCCATTTGGGACATATCTTTTAAATATTCGATAATTCATTTGTGACAGTTATAACAATCATTATGAATACTTATTGAGGTGGAGAGATATCACATACCAAAAATCTCGTTTCATTAAGAATATTTCACGTACGGTAGGTTCCATTGCATAGACAGTACAGTCCTTACTAGTAGAATGAGCAAAGCCTCTTTCGCTTCCCGGTTACATGTATGAGTTCAGGAAGCGTTGAATATTAAGCTTTACGTCGTAATTTGAATAAATTTTGGAATTGCCAAACAAGGTCACCCTCTCTCGGCTTTGTTTCCAAGAAACCGTTGGACAGGAATGCGTTCACCCTGAACCTGTAACCTGCTTTAATATTTTAGTGAGTTCGGTGATGTTTTGACACCTTCCTGTAATATTGAAAATATGATAGTTTTACGTGAAACAACGAGGATATCTGATTTAAGTTCACTTGACAAATCTGTAAAGTATATCTTACTCTGGAATATGAGTCGAAAGGATATACAAGACAGTGCTAAAGAGATGTTCTTTTTGCGTTCTATAGCCACCCACTGAGTGTAATTTATGTGCAAATATGCATATTTGAGTGTAGCTCTGAAAGTTAGATACCTCTCCGGTTAAGGAAAACGAGCTCACCTGGCTATGCAGGCAAGAGTGGTATCACTAATAGACGTCGTATTACGAAATTAAACAAGAGGGTGTAAGGACTTGACCTCCCTGGTCTTAAGCTGCACTTGACGACTCGATATGCTATAATTAAAAAAAAAAGAGCTTAATCAGTGTCAAGCCATTTTGCTTTGAAGGCTGAAGGACGTTAAGCTGTGATAGACACTTCTTGATTACTAATCTACGTTTATGTCCACTGTTTTTTTTTAATACTCTATTGGCAGTTTGGCCTCTAGAAAAATACAAAAGAAGTATTTGGTGGATAACCTGGTTAAAACTTACCTTAATTGTAAATCTATATTCATTCTTTCCCATACGTAGCGCTCTTCAAAGTAACAGACTACACAGCCTACCACCGTACTTTTACAGACCTATACAGAAAGTCAACGAAGTGTAAGTAGTTTTATCTCGCTTTTTAATATAAAGTTGTTAAATTAAGGCCCAGTCTGAGAGGGTAAGTGTTAGGAAGTAGATCTCACGTTCTAAAGACTCTTTGAAGCTATATTCTTTGTCGACAGTAATCTTGCCTTTCTTCTAAAAATCTTATCTAGAAACCGAGATTAACAACAATTAGTCATGCATTGTCAAAATGATAATGAGATGACGCACAGTGTGCTTTGAACTCGTTAACTTTTCGTTGCCAGCCGTCATATAAAAGTGTGAAATTTCAACCTTTCGTCATTATTCGTCACACTAACTATCACTACATCTAATGTCAGCTAAAAATGTCTTTACAACTTACTTTTTGAATATGTTTCTAAGTGGTGAGCAAATATGCTATAAACTGAGAGAACTGTTTAGACCTAACCAATGTTTCCAGCGAACAGAATCATCGGGGCACAATTGAAGTACATTAGTAAAACGTTTAATGCCAGTCGTATTACTGAAAATCCTAATTAATCTTTTGTCATTGGCGGAAACATACCTTGCGTCAAAGCATGTATGAACAGTAGCCTTTTTCTTGCGAATACTTGGAAAATGAAGAAGAAGATCATCATTAAAAGGATTTAGTCAAAAAAGGACATAACAATGAGGCAAAGAAACCTGTCAATCTAACGACAGTGCCTGAAAAGAAAAAAAAAACCTGGTCTAAGACTTTCGATTGTCTTCCTGTGTACACTTCGTCATCCATGATGGTCAGCCTTGTAGCCAAACAAAGTACTGAACGAGCGGGGTTCTAGTGAACCATTTTTGGAAACAGGATTGAAGGAATTAGAAAAGATTAATTATTGCATGCGATGACAATTTTTACATTCAAAACGTTTTTGGTGGGTTAATATTTTTTCCCCTGCTCCTTCTTGACTTCGGGTCCTGTTAAGGTTCAAAAATTCTAGCTGAGCTTTCTCATAAAATTATGCTAGATACATTTTCAGTCCTTCGCTTAATTATTGTGTATGCAGCACCATTGCAAGGAACCTCTGGTGTCTAGGTGTTTTTACAGTAGCTTTTCTTTTTCATCTCTACGTTGTTCTTTCGTCACATAAACAGCTTTGAAAATAAAAAAGCCATTACAAAAACACTTCGATGTACTTACATTTCAATGGAAAATTAATTAATGATTACTTAGTTTACATTTGGTATACAATATAAATTGCCCTCATTATTGTGCGAAAGCGACAGATCTAAACAAGTTGTACTGCAATATTAATTGAATTTCGCAGTCTACGTGAAGCATACATATATGAATAAAGTCATTATGCACGGGTCTTATATTTAATTCTTTAAAATAGTTCTACCAAACGTTAACACTAATTCTTCAACTTTCAATCAATTGTTGGTAGCCTTATAAAAGAGAATGTAGAAAATCTTTGTCATCGGATCCAAAGCATTAAAGAAAAACAAAGTAAATATATGGAAAGGCAAGGCATGGTCACTATGCAGTTGCCTTTAATACATGACACACATAAATACATGGCTTGGAAACAAAACCACATTAAACAATATAGAATATCAAGAGTGACATGAAAACACATTATATAACATACGGTCACACATGTTAGGATTGTGACATACAGCAGAAACACGTGCCTCAGACGTGCGACATAAAACACCCATAACATAACATTAGGGGCTTATCCAGGACTTCTGAAGGGGAAATTTGAAGAGAAAATAACAAGGACACATCAGTGCAACAATTTGATTTTTAAAAGAGGCCGCATATGAGGCGCAAAGTTTGGTTTTATTATAGGAAGTATTCCGGGTGTTGACGAGCTAAATCCACATCCTAGACATGTTACATTAAAGCACACATGTTAAAAATACGGTATAAAAACGATCAAATGTAATAAAAAACCACAATTCGAAACGCGTGACTTAAAAACACTTGAATTAACATACAATCGCTCGTGTTAGCCCAATGTTATGCAGCCAACATCCTCTTGTAGTTTAGAAACCCACGTCTTAAACATGTGACACAAATCCAAAATACAAAATATAAAGACACACATGTTTGACGAATAACATAAGACACATATTTTGTAACATGGAAACACATCTTAGACGCATAACAACGAAAAATAAATCTTAGCAACGATGAAATGTTGGGTGAAAAAATTTCGAAGAGAGGTATTCAAAACATGCTGCTAATGTTTAATCATTAATAAAAAAAAAATAGATAATACGACGCCTATGTTATGGTCATCAGACTGCGGCGAGCCCGGTGGCCCCTTATTTTTAAAACTAAAAGTAAAATTTAAAGTTATCACTTAGCTGCCTGAATCTAAACCTAAGGACACTTTTAGATGTCTATGATTTTTATTCCCTTTAAACTCTTCAAAATGAAAGGAAAACGATACTTCTTGCATTCAGGGGCGGCGAGAGTTAGATGTAAGTGGGTCATCGAAGCCAAAGCTAACAAATACAGGAATCCCTTGTTCAATCAATCACGATTTCACAGAATGATTTTGACAATTTTATTAATAGTAAATAACCTGTCCTACACAGACTCGACATGTTGGCTGATATGGTCCCCTGATTGTGTAGAAAAACACAAAACTTGTCGATCATAACGTTTGCCATTCACACTATGTTTGTCACTTTTCTTAGGGTAACAAGGATCTTTTCAGTTAAAGTGCATGGAGTAAAAACCTAGTTACCAACCTGCATGCCTACGATTTATATATATATATATATATATATATATATGTATATGTATATATATATATATATATATATATATATATATAT
>WURT03000002.1:1499418-1517987 GCA_009936505.3 Holothuria glaberrima | reverse complement strand
AATGATTACAATAGATCCATCACTCGGTCGAAAACACACCTCACCCTACCCCCTACAGAAATCTATGGCTTAAACGTCTTTTTGGATCGTTTAAAAAAATTCTCCTCTTTTCTCGCCTCTCTTTTTCTTTTCTTTCTTCATTTTTTATCTCCTTTTTCCCTTTTTTATTATTCCTCATTTTTCAATGGGGAACCATGGCCTGATGGGCCCCCTGGATACACCAAAGCAATGCAGATATTTCGAATACTTTTCAAAGCAACGTCGTGTCATGTCGTTTTTTAAACAATTTAATCTACACGAATTTCTGAAAATTTAATCTTGACTGCCTGAGAGAGTTCTGCACTAAAGACCATCAACTCAAAGGCTGTTTCCTACATCTATGGCCAATTCAATCCTGAGGCCCTTCGATGACAAGAAACAAGCAGCAAAATCTGTTTCTTCGAATTATTCGCATGCAATCACTTACAAGTGAGACCCGCAAGATAAAGGTGATATTTGACTTTTTTAGTGTTTTGTATATAGTGATCTGACTTGCGTTATACATTTACCCTTCATGTGCTGAAAACACAAAGTTATGTTATTACTTTTCAGATTTAGATGTCAGTGATGTTTGCAACTGCTCCGAGAAACGTTTCATTGACTGCAGCGGGAGGAATCTGAAAGCCATGCCTTCTAACATACCACGTGATGTGCTGTATTTGTAAGAAATTCCTATTTCACATAAAATGTAATGATTTTAAAATTCTTAACTGTGGGTCTTTTCATCTGAGTTGTACATAATTCAAACCTAGTAAGAATAATACTTCTAGGCACTATTTTTAGGAGCTGTGGGTAACCTTGACGCTTATTACTAACAATTTTATAGGTGCATTAGTCTCATACCAGAGGCGGATCCAGAAATTTCAGGGGGAAGGGAGGGCACGATTGGTACATAATTTTAAGTGTACCAAAAAAGTTCGCATGCGCGTGGTCCAGGTTTCCCGCGTTAGTGACTCTGGTAGGGGCCAGGGTGCCAGGCTCTTGGAAGCTATCGTAACACTGCAGATTAAGAGAGCAGAAATCTTAAATTTGTTATGGGTATTTATATTATTTCGTATTTTATGAAAATTGATGTTAATGCCTAAGTATGGGCTATTATAAAAGCATCTGCTGCGGTTCTGGGTCAAATTTAAGATCATTTCAAAATACTGACGATAGCATGAGATTGTTAAGTTTTCAGAAATAATTTGTGCAGCAATTACTGATTTTTTCTACTATGCGGAACACTAAGTTCAAAGTGCAAATAGAGACATTGCGTTAGAATCGCAGAGAAAGTTTGTTTCCTGACAGCATCGCGTCTTTATTATCCTAGAACGTCTCTGTATATGGCGAAAATTTGGTATCTCAAATACCTCTCGAGAGCAGAAATTTAATTTATTCTGTAACACAAATTTGTTACATAAGTTCAATCTAGCAAACCGTGTCACACCCCTGCAATGAGTATATCTTATTCTTACGTCCATAGATCTGTAGTGCAGCATCATTGCGTAGCCATTCAAATGTTTTGAATTCGTACACTTCAACCCTCCGTCTCGTCGTCAACCTGATGTTTTCAAGTCAAAACTCTACGCAGTTCCTGCAAATGTTACCTGTTAAGGGGTTTTCATATAAAAAAGGTTTAATTATTTCCTCTCCTGTTTCCCTTTAATTTTGCACTTCCCTTCTTCATTTTGTTTTTTGCATCATAGAGGCACTTCCTAGCCTAGCCTAGCCGCCTCCCTAAACCCGCGCTTGTCGCATGCATGTAACACAATATAAATTTTGCATAACTTTTTCTAAACGCATGTCTTTAATAATGTTTATATCATGTTCCGATTGTTTGGATCATGCCTCCAAAGGGAAGTACAATACTTTTTAAGAGTGTTTTTGACTTTTCATTGAAATGGCAGGAACATGGACTTTAACAAGATCACTTGTGTTCCGGTTTTTTTCATGGAGCAGTTTAAAGAGATGCGCAGTTTGTAAGTGACATTATCCACTACCTCATTCCATAGCTTGCCTCTGAAGGAGATAACAATTCCCTCACACTGTATTTAAGACTGTCTTTATGAATCATTCATAGTTACAGATTTTCCATGATATAAATGGTTTTCTCTAATTCAAACATTCATACATTTTCTCTTACTCATAACATTAGGATATTTTAAGAAATGTTGTTTCTTTAAAACTATAACGGATGCAACTTTTCTAAGTTAACGAGTTTATTGTGTTGACATTTAAAAATCATACTATACTAACACTAAAAGTCTTTCACCGTTATTATACCAATCAACCTGACCGAAAAAATCTGGGAATAGTTTTAAATCCCAAAATTTTGTCGTTTTAATATAAAACTTTTAAATGTTGCATTATTAAGGGACTGAAATTTTGGTCCGAACAACATTCATGAGCTTCAAAGAAATGAATTCCATCTCATAGAAAGACTCCTTGTGGCATTTCTTGATATTTCTAGCTAACTAGCATTCTACTTTATATTGATACATTTGAAACATGGTTTTAAAAATTTCAAATTTTATATGACCGCACACGCATTAGCCTCCTGTAAATTGCATGATGTGTAACGTTTGTGGATTAAGTGAAATGTTTATTTCCTAAGTAAGGGTCAGAAGGTCTTCTTTTCGTAGACATAGATATTTGTGTGAGCAAGAGGCGTTAAAATGCACTAAGTGATTACTATTTTGTTCTAGACAATTAATTTTCTTTACTTTTCAAGGCTTAAAATGCTGCATAAAACTTAAGCTTCCTAACTAAAATGAAGATAAGTTCCAATAATGCTAATAAAAACATAGAATGCAATTCTTGTATTTTGTTTTTCTTTCAGAAGTATTTCTGAAAACCAGTTGGAAAATCCATTTATTCTCCCGAGGAAGCTGGTAGAATTGTAATTAATGAATGAAAATATTTTACGTATTCCTCTTACTTAAAATTTACGGTAATTCAGTTCGAGGTAAAATGTTTGGAATATCAAACGAAACTCAGAGGAAGGGTAGGAAAGATGTTTACCCACCACAATAGTCAATTAACCCGTAGACTGACGGAAATCTTAAGAAAATGAAAATAAACAAACCCCCCTTTTAACAAGCTTGACTGACATTAAATTTAACATTTTCTTTCATTTAATGTATATTAAGCCTTGTATTCCTACCCCCAACTTTATGCAGAAATTTCTCCCACAGCATGATTCGTTTTATTTTTTTAATTGATACTGTTTGTATGGCAAGCTCGTAGACAAAAAAAGACGGAAACATGTAGTAAGACAAATGTATGTACTAACTGGGACTGAAATCGTAACAGATACATCAGCCATTATGTTTGTTTTATTAATATTGGTTTCCGTGCTTGTTCGTGAATATCTAACCGAAGTGCTGATTTAAAATATCAAAATAACAAATGCAGTTTTCTTTTTACCTGTTTATAACAGTAAAGGGAATGGAAATAAGATAAAAAGCACTTCCGTGTTTTTCACTCATTGCGACGAGCTAAAATCTGTGTAAGTTTCGTTAACAATTTAGGCTAATTAACTTCTGTAAATAGTTTCCCTCCACTTCTTGTAGTAAAATATGTAAAACATATCCTTCTGAGTTTTTATTGCACAATTTTAAACCAGTTGTGATACCTTTGTTGTCTGCTTCTTGAGTATTATGAACTCTCGTACAAAGGTGATATTTCTGAGCAAAAAGTTTTCATTTTACCTGTTTACATGTGTTTGTAACAGTCCTCTTTTGAAAGGGAATTTATGTTATTTCCTCATGGAGACCTGTTCCTACACATTGTCTTGCTTTGGATAATTCAATGCAAAAGTATTTTCTTCTTTCAGGTATTTCCTTTAAGTGTTTGCAAACTTTTGTGCAGTGTTGTAGTGAACATACTTCTATGAATCATTTTATCAACACAAACTGTCCAGATTTTTCCACAACTTTAATGTTTAAATCAATTTCAGTTATTTACAAAACAACTCGATAACTTCGATAACAGACAGAAGTTTTAAAAATTGTTCTACAATGAGCCTTTTGTAAGTACGTTCTTTTAAATTAATTCAAAGCATCACCGTCTTCTCTTACACTTACAAGAGTGTACGATCAGATCAAGTATGACTTTTATCCGTGTATTTATTTAACAATGATAATTATTGTCTCGTTTTAATTTGCACTAGTATATGCTTCTGAAATTGTTTTCACCAAACAGTACCATTTTACACTTCTTGTACTGTTAGATCTTAGTTCTGCGTTTGGCGCTACAGACCATGACATATTAATAAAAGCTCTTGAATTACAGGCTGGGGTATCATCTACTGCTCTTAGATGGTTTGCATCATACTAAGAAAATCGTACACAACAAGTTAGGGTTTTCAATGACCTATCGAATGAATTTCGTCTTAAATTTGGGGTTACACAAGGTTCGTGTTCAGGACCTGTGCTTTTTATAATCTATGCTGCACTTGTAATAAAGATTATCGAGCGCCATCTACCCAACGCTCAAGGCTATGCAAGGATCACCAGATTTACATAAATTTCAAACCTGATGCAGGTCCAGAGGAGAAAATCTTCTTTGCAAGACTGCATTTCTGAAAGAAGACTGTGGATGTTATCCAATTAGCTGAAAAGCAATGACAGCAAAACTGAATTTATTATTTTAGGTGGTAAGCAGCAATTGCAGAAAGTTACAATCGAGGGTTTAAATGTTGGCGATGCACTTATTTCTCCCAGCTCGAATGTTCGTAATTTAGTATTTATTTTCAACGAGAATCTCTCTATGGATCATCATGTTACTAAGGTTTGCAGAACCGCTTACTTTTACCTCAATAATATTGCCCTTATTCGTAAATATCTTACTGTTGATGTTGCATGTCCTCTCGTTCATGCATTTATTACCAGTCAGATCGATTACTGTATTTGCCTTTTGTTTGGTTCCCCCTCCTACTTAAGAAACTACAACGTGTTCAGCACTCCGCTGCCAGAGTTGTTATGTACATTTAGAAATTTGATCATATTACTCCAGCTCTCCTTCAGCTACATTGGTTGCCGGTGGACCTCCGCATTCATTTTAAAGTACTTTTAATTGTTTTTAAAATCCTTCATAAAATGAGTCCCAAGTACCTGGAAGGAATGATTGACGTGCCGACCAACGTTCGTTACAACCTAAGATCCCGAGACGATTTCAAGCTGTTCACCCCCAGTTTTTAATTGTTCAACTTTGGTGGTCGTGCCTTCCCCGTATATGATCCATGTCTTTGGAGCCAACTCCCACTGCAGCTACGCTCTCATCACAGCCTTGATGTTTTTAAACAAAACCTGAAAAGTCATCTTTTTACTCATTTTTTAAGCAACCGCCCTATTTGTTTTCCTTTTTTACATAGTTTTTATTCTTTGTTTTTTACTTACTAAACGTTGTCTGCAGTTTTGTCTGATTCATTATTTTAATTCTTACGTGTCCCTTTTTGTTATTTTGTAAGCGTTTTGGAATGTGTATTTTTTACAGATTTGACGCTGTATAAATAAATCAATTTGAATTCTGAATTTCAAGTTAAATTTAAGCATCAATTCAGATGTAATAAAAGATATTTTGTGAATGAAGGGGTCTTCATTAAACCTTATCATTACTGCTTTTGTAGAGACATTTCTTCCAATCTCATTGAAAGCATCAGCAACTTCAGTTTTACCGGACTAAATAAGATAACTATGATGTGAGTATGTTTCATATTTAGGCTATATTCAATTTGTTACTTAACCGTTAGCTACCAAAACACAATAATGAGTCATTTGGGCAATCTGAGAGAATCGCCGTTTCGGAGACAGTTAATTGTCTCCAGAAACGAAGACAATCTAACTTCCATTTGGAGTTTTACTCCCAATGCTATATATATATATATATATATATATATATATAGATGTGGCTTGGAGAGCACAAAACAAAATGTTTTATCTTTGAAACCTTTCCGGAAATCTCTTACGTGCCTACGACAGTTCAAAACTTTCATATCTTATCTACAACTTCTCCGTCCACTTACTGGGAGTCCAGCGTGCCAGTTTTTAGAAGATACAGAAAGTTAAAGCAATGACACTTTCCGAGGGCCCTCATTAATAGTCGTAGTACAGTCGTCTGAGACACCACCATAACGCAAGATCTATAATCAGTGTTTGGAATGACAGCATGTGTACACTCGTTAGTCTTAAAGTGAAAGCCTTCGATATTACCTCGAAAAGTCATCCCATTGCCCCGAAAACATTTAAGTGCACTCCCAAGTGCAGATACCAACCAGAAAGAACACGAGGATTCACAGGCGTAGGAAGGTGGTCTCGACTGTTGTAGTTGAGAGGTCTGAACGTTGTTCCAGACTGCCGTCTCGGGGGAGAAGTCTTAGGGAAAGGGAAATATATAGAAATTTATTATGCACTTGCGCACATTGTCTTCATTTTAGGAGACATTGTTTATCGCCGAAAACGGAGATTCTCCTTGACTGTTTGGTTTTGTGACTTATGTTATTTAGATGTAAATTTACAGTGGAAGAAGAAGTAAGAAGAAAATGCAAACCTTATCTTAAGAAAAGACCCTGCCACCCTTGTCGAAAAGCTTCATTCAAGAAATAACCACGGCCAGAAACCCAGAAACCTGACACTTGCTTGCGTAAAAGAGATTTCAATTGCTTGGTTTGCCTATAGAGGATCGCCATTTTGCAATCACCAGCCACTTTTCAGTACAATTTTTCAGAATATCTAGGGACCTCTCTAGGCCCCTATACCTACACCCTCAAGCAATTACATCATTTACACACACTTAATTAACATAATGGCTGGTAAAACATGGTATTTACACTTTGTTAACCGTTAAATCTTTTCTTAGTTCCCCCGTGGCTCTTCAGCATATTGCAAGCTACCACAGTACAGCTACGATCATACTTTTCTATAACGTTCTTCATAGTATGGACGTTGACTGGTTGACATCAAATTTACTAGTTACATGTACTAGATCTCTAGTCATTCCTTTTTGTTTCTGTTGTGATCTTCGACTAATATAATAAAGACAGAAACAGCATATTTTCAAGATTTAACTGGATTAATTTCATGACTTAATTATCTCGAAGTATGGTGAATGTTCTATCCTAGTAATGATGGTGCTCTTTTATTATGATAAACCTAAGGGTGATCTTAACTACAAAAGCTTTCAATCATCACATCTACATTTTCACGATTTAAAGACAGCCTTAAATAAACACTTATATGTTTAAAACATGTCTTATCAAGTGTAGTATAATAAACTAAGGCTTCCCTTAACATGTTAACTTTTTTTTTATTTTATACATAATATTAACATGGACTTTATGAATCTTTCTGGGGTTTTGCTTGCCTTGATGAGCGTCTTAGCTCTTTCTGACTAGAATCAGGGCTAGAAGATGTTTTTTTTTTTTCAAAACTAGCTGCTTCTGGATATCCTTGGTCCTCATAGACCCATTCACTAGAACACTCTCTAGAGGCTCCTCTAACATAACTTTCATAAGATCCCTTCTATTCCTTCCTAGGAGAAACCCTTTATCTGTTTTCACCAGAAATGATCTTGGTGCAACTTGTTCGTGGACCACACCTTTTGTTCGGATCACAAAAAGTTAATATAGGTTGAATTGATATTAGATTTTTTAAGTCATTCCAAGTTGTTTCTTGTTGGTCTGACCACTACCATTCAATGTTTTTCTCCAACAAGATTCTGAAGGAGGATGGGTATAAACTAAACTAAATAATTTTCCATTCCTAAATGTCTCTGCAAGTCTTTCTTGGACGATTTTGGCGCTGATAATTTACAATGGCTGAAACTTTCCGTGGATCAGGCTTCACACCACTGGATGAAATTACATCTCCTATGAATGTTAACTCTGTAACACCTAACTGGCACTTATCTTTGTTTAATTTTAAGTTTTCCTTTTGTGCAACACTCTATTTTTGTTTTAGCCTATCATCATGCTCAGCTTTGGTTCTACCCCAGACATTAATATTATCCATTGAAGTGTCAACCCCTACAATATCTTGAAATAGGGAGGTGATGGTCTAATGGTAAAATTCTGGAGCAGATACGATACCTAAGGGTAAACGTAAGAATCTATACCTCCCAAAAGGAGTGCTGAATGCGCAGAGTTTTGAGCTTGTATCATCTAACTTCAATTGCCAAAACCCTGATGACGCATGTACCCTGATGAAATACTTTGCTTCAGCAAACTCTGCCACGATCTCTTTCCTACTGGGTAATTTGAACTGTTCTTTTTAATCGTCTTGTTTGGATCCTTTGGGTCCAAGCAAACTCTAAGTTTTCATTTTTCTTATCAACAATGACGAGAGAGCTTACCCACTCAGCTGGTTCATTGACTTTTGTCATGACTCCCATATTTTCCATCCTATCGATTTCCCCTTTTAACTTGTCTCCCAACCGGAATGGTACCTTTCTACAGGCACGAATAACTGGTGTGACATTTTTATCCACTGTAATTTTATGCTCCCCTGGAAGACACCCTAACGCTTTAAATACATAATTGTACTCAATTTATAACTAAGCATATGCATGATCCATACGACGCCCTTCTGTTTCTACTTTACATACTCTTTTAATTAAGTTTAATTTTTCATATGCTTGTAGACCTAAAAGACGTTGATAGTTTTCTGCAACAATCATTTATGCTAAGGCATACTTTGACCCTTTATGATTTTATTGGTGCCTTACACTTTCCAAGGACAGCTATTTTAGCATTTCCATAACCTTTAACTGTTGTTTGTACCTTATGTAATCTTGGCTCAGGTCTAAGTGCCTGTTAGTCTTTTTCAGACTTAACATTCATATCGGCCCGAGTATCTAATTTGAATGGAATGTGTGAGCCATTACCATCTAGAGGTAAACGCCATCGTGAATCATCTTTGCTAGTAATAGTATCCACAAAGAATTCCTCTTGAAGCATATTTTCGTTGTGTTTTTGAACCATGTCAAACTTATTCAGCACATTTCGTGTACGGCAGGACTTCGCAAAATGGCCTTTCCTTACCTATTTTGCTTATTTCCTGCCAATTGCAAAAGCAGGGCATTCTCCTGAACCGTGCTCCCTTCCACATCTACCACAGTCAAATATCTTTCCTAGGGGCTTGTTTTGCTGCTGTGATGTCACCTCATACTGACCTTTGCTTTGTTAAGGTCGGGTCCTACCTCGCTTCGGCTGTTGAGCACAGTTTACTAAACAGTGTGAACCGAAACTGCATCGTCAGACTGCAAATCCCTCAGCTCATTTGACTCTTGGTTGTTTCTGCCTCCCGACAAATTTATTGTGGTTTTTCCAACGTTGGATCTTTCATCCTGAGTAGTCTTTCTTTAAGGGTATTGTCAGGGATGCTGCGGATGATTCTGTCCCTAATTAAGAGATTAACGAGTCCCCAAGACTTCCAAAGTCTCAAGACTAAGATTTTGTCCTTAATTCCGTTAGATAATCGTCTCTCGTACGTAAATTTTGTCTTTGGTTTGCAATAATTCTCAAACTTGTCCATTAAAATCTCTAAATTCATGTAGGTAGGGTTGCCTTCTACATCATTTGTAATGGTGAATGTATCATAAATGTCCAACGTCTCTTCACCAATCACGTGTAAGAGCAGTTATATCTTTATCTTAGCTTCTTTTACCCCATAACCTGCTTTTGTGAAATATAGTAGAAATTTCTGCTTCAATCTTTTCCAGTTTTCCGATTGATTTCCCTCCATTTGGAGCTTGGATGACAGTCTTAAATTGTCCATGCTAGTTGTAGGTCTTCTCTCTGTGCACTATTCATCAAATGTTAGTCGAGGGTAACTTTCTGTCCCGGTATATGTCTAAAGTTAGAAATGTATGGCAAAGGTTTCCATATACACCCAATGTCGTATAGTGTACACAGTGGTTTGTACCTTTCTGGTATATGATACAGGTGTCCTATATGTGCCAATCCTGGCTTGGAATACTTATCGGATATTTTCGCACAATTTCATTCACTGTTGGTCTGTATCATTCTGCAATCCCGTTTCTGACACCATGTTGTGATTTTCGACTAGTATAATGAAGTCAATAACAGGATATCTTCAGGATTCAACTGGACTTATTTCATAACATAATTATCATGAAGTATGGTAAATGACAGCCATGTTTTTATCTAGAAATGATGGTCCTCTTTCATAATCATAAATGTAGAGTTTAATCATCATAGTTTCTCACATAAATAAAAAAGAATTACTCAACAATGTGTAAAACTATGTGTGTTAACTATAATTTACCCTTTTTACCCCTTTTTTAAAAATAAAAAATTTGTGGAATATCTCATGATTAATAAAAATTGCATAGAATGTTTAATTGCTTCAAAACGCAATTCCAGAGGTCTCAAAGGCTTTGTTTGTGCACATTTCAGTAGTGCCCTATCCAATGAACGATTTGCCCCCTCCCCCCAAGATGGAATTAGCTTCCTCGCCCCATCCATATCATATCCCTGAAACCTGACCGACTTTAAGCTTGGCATCCTAAACTATTTCCTACGTATAGCTCCCCCTTAACAACAAAAAAAAACTGGTCCAATATTCTCTGATGGCTTACAATGCTGTTGTAGAGTGACCTCAAATAGTTGAAGTCCATTGGATTCTGCATGTCAGTACACACCAGGATTGTTTCTGCAAACCCTAATAGTATAGGGATACAATCAGAATGAATGATTTCATGTAATTGTAGCCAGCTTTAAATTACCCCTTACTATTGCACTGAAAACAATTTTACACAGCATCCTTTCCTAATACAAAATATTTCCTCAAAATTTTCTCACCTAGGTGAAACCAAATATGTGCCTTTTATTCCATATCACGCTCATGTTCATTTACGCGGTTAATTTAAGACAAAGCAACTGCCTGTAAAACAACTGGCTTGCGTTTAAATACCGTTTTTCCCTGCTACAGATCCCACCGTATGCATAATATGAATATAATTGACAAACACTGTTACTTTCTTTTTCCTTTTAATTATGCATTTACAGGAGCATAACAGGACTTAATCGGTTACACGAAGTTCAGTCTGGTGCCTTTGACAGTGTTTGTGAGAATGCTAAGTGGCTGTAAGTCCTCATAGCTGCTGTTGTAAAAGGGTTAAAAATCACATAGATAACTGTTAGAATCAGTTCCTGGTTATTATGCTATCGCCCTGTGAGGAGATAAGATGCGGAAGTCACTTTGCCAGTTAAGCTACTTACCGCAAAGCCGATTAAAATGGGAGGGTTTAAAACGTATCCATGTGTGTTTATGTGCATGTGGGTGTATGTTAACTTTTGTCTTTATCTCCTAAACGCTGAGCTGATTTTCTTCAAACTTAACAGGACTGTAACCTAAGTAAAACCCATGTGCCAAACTGCCATGCTCTCTATCGGAAGTTAAGATCAAAGGCCAGCGATCAAAGGTTAAATTTTTTGAAATCACATTTTATTGCGTTGTCAAGAGGAAGCATTCCACGAGAATGAAACTTCACAGATCTGATAGAGATGTCTAGTACTACCAAAATACATGGTTTCCATGAAAACAAAGGTCAAGTGATGGAACTGAAAATGTTTAATGGTGAGCGAAAATTTATGTCACGAACGCTTTCTAGAGCCTCAAGCAGCTTTCTTTAAACTTGTGGGAAGGTAGCTAAGGGTGAGACATTGTGCTTAGCAGACTCTGGTAGTAAAGATCAAAGGTCAAGGTTCAAAAGTCAAATTGTTATGTGGATTGTTGGCTATATTTCCAAGAGAAAAGCATTGTACTGAGATAAAAATTGTCACAGATAATTCAATTTATTTTTCATATGTACATCCTGCATCAACAAAAATTTGCTATAATTTTTAGAAATATTACACTTATTGAACTTTACAACTTTGTAACTTTAGTTGTACCAAAATGTGTAGTTGTCATGAAAACTGAGGTCAAATGTCATGGGAAAGAAGATCAAATGTGCATATCTTGTTTCAAAAACTTTTACTATAGATTCGGCTGGACCAATTTTCTTCAAATTTGGTAGGAGGTTTGAGAATATGTCTCGCAGATCTGGAAAGTAAAGTTACAGATCAAACGTTACAAGTCAAATTGTCTAAAATGTGTCTGAATATAAATCCAAAAGGACATTGCACTTACATGATGCTTCACACATATGACACGGATGAGCGATCTATTCAAACTTTGTGAAGAGATGTCCCATGGTGGAAAATCGTGTCTCGTAAACCGCTAAAGTTCGAGGTCATAGGTCAAGAGAGTTTTACATGTGTATCATAGGTTCATTTGTGTTGTAGATGCGTCGTCGATAGTTGTGTCGTCTGATGAAGAAAGTGTGCTGGCCATAAGATTTTCAACTCTGTGGATTGTCCTCCTGCTTTTAATTGCATGCTACCGACTTTCAAATGACACATATATATTGCAAGTAATATATGAAGTATACAAAAGACAAACATGTTTATAGTATCAACCAGATATTTTTTTATGTTTAATTTAGTCAGTGGAAACAAAGATTAATATAATGTGTGCAACCAGACGTAACTTCATTGATCGAATTCTATTCAGAGCTTGGATTTGTAGGTAAGAAACACTTTTACTTCTGACACAAATCTCAAACTAAACAATTCAAAATCAACCTACGATTTTTTACAGATACATTTCACGTTGTCAAAAGTTAAGAGCCTTCCCAGAGGGTCTGTTTACAAATTGCGAGAAAATTTTTAAATTGTAAGTATGACTTCTTTATGATAGGGAGTGTAAAATCGAAAGGGATTACTATTTGTCACGGGTGAGAAACACGAAGAAGACTGTTTGTTTTACGTTTTAAGATCAGAAATAACATTACATTGGGATGCCGTACCCTTCATTCACTTTTGATGCCGTTATTAGTGCAACATCGAAAAAAATTTGAAGTAGATACTCATCACAAGTAAGAGATTTTTTCACACCAAAATCAAATTTAAAGAATTTCTACATGTTGAAACAGGTAAATCAACACCGAACATTTGGTTTAAAAAGAAGTTTCCATTCTAGTGAAACAAATCTACATCATAAGACAAAATCAACAACATACTCTCCCTATATGCCTCTAAAAGATAGCGAAACGTGATGGCAATTGATATGAAAATAGCATTATAATTGACTTAATCCGTCACTGTATTTTCTACAGAAGGTTCAATATCTTGTAAAAATTTCCATTTGGAGCTAACTCGTCTGTGCCTGTTTCAGCCCTAATCCGTACTATTTCTTACAATACATGGCATTATACATATAGTGTTTCTTCAACGATAACAGCTCGATTGACACAAATGGACTCAGAAGTATTGACCCTGCTTCGTTTCCAAGGTTGAAACTTCTACAATACATGTAAGTTCCATCAGGGAGTTGTTAGGAATGAGATCCAATGTTCTATAGACTCTTTGGAGAAATGCTCGTTTCCGTCAGCAATCTTGCCTTTCTTCTCAAACTTTTTATCTTAATACCCAGATCAACTAGGATCTGCCATGCATTGTCAAATAACAAAGAGAAGACACACCTTAATTTGAATTCGTTACCTCTTTGTTGCCAGCCTTCATACAAAGATGTGAAATTTTAAACTTTCGTTGTTATTCGTCACCCTAAATATTGGTTCATTTAAAGTCAGCTCAGAATTTCTTTACAACTTAATTTTCGATTATGCTTCTTAATGATTCTCCATGTGCTAAAAACTGAGAAAATTCTAGAGGCTTGAATAATGTTTCCAGTAGATCAAAATTGTGCGCACACAATTGAAGCATTATTTTAAATTTTTGGTGTCAACCATAATTCCTGATTTGAGTTTGGTCATTGGCGGAAACAAATTCCACTTTAAAGCATGTATAGAAACAATGATTACTTGGAAAAGAAAGTATGAGATCATCATTAATAGTTTTTAGTTAACAGAGACTACCAATAGGAACAAAGATACCTGCCAATCAAATGGCGGCTCTTGAAAGAATTAAATCATTTTCAAGTACATCTTGTCTGACGGATTTGGTCGTTGTTTCTCCTTCCTAAAAACTCCGTTGGTTCCACATAGGTTTATAAAGGATGTTGTTATACTGTTATATCGTCTTTTGTTCAGCTGGGTATTATTTTTTGAGTTTGCGACTGTGATAAGAAGAGTCTTTATTTTTCCGTCATGAAAGTGAGACATATACGTTCAATTCGTTACCTGAAACTATTATTGATATGTCCTGGATCTATATTTTGTGAAAGGTTACACTGAAGAGAATGATATCAAGTTAATTTTCAAAATATGCAGAACAGCGGGTGTAAACTGCATTTAATGTATTTGTAGAAACGAAACACTCTGAAGGATCCAGTGCGGTTAAGGGGTTCCTCTCAGCTCTCTTGTTGTCCGAGACAAGGCTTCACTGGGAGCCAATGGAAAATCTTAGGAAGCTCTGGGCTACTAGATGATGATAGGTTTGTAAATGTTGTCCCAAAAAAGGGTCTGAAGTACTCATCAGAAGTAAGCCTCATAAGGTTTCTAAGCAGCTCCCCAAAAGTGTAACAAGTCCTGTAGTCTCAAAACAGTATTGTCTAATACAATTTGCTGAAAGCACATTGCCCAAAGCTAAAAAAAAATGGTTTGCGGGGATTTAAAGATGGCTGGGGCCAAGCAATAGGTTTTGGTAACAAATAGGGGTAGTGATTTGGGAATGGATACAAACAGTTTGCAATCATATAAGGGTTCTGAACTGGTTCCGCTAAAACTTTTGTTTCAAATCCCGTCTCATTTGTTATATTGAGGCATATCACATTGCAAACCCACCATCCAAGGACATATTTGTGCAATAAAGTAGTCTTGCATTCAGGTTACAAATAATAACACAATAGTACATATTTCTTGAAGTGAAAATGCAGTCACCCTAACTAGAGTAAGTATGCCCCGTTACTCTAGTCCATATATGACCTATGTTGACAATATTTTTATAAGGGAAATATAAAATTCAAGGAGAATTTCTCTTTGCTTTTTCTATTGTTTGTATTAGTTATGTTCAAGACGTCTTCAGAGATGCTTGTAATGCAATAAAAAGAGATTTGCAAAAATTTGCTGATTTTTCAAAGGGAATTTTGGGGAGACTGCCTATTGCCTTTAATTACTAGCATCTAAAATAAATGGTTACATTAAAATGCAGGTTGATCGGAATGCTTTTTGCTGCATGTCTGTGTTCAATAGCAAGATGCATTTTCTTTAAAAATACCAGTTGGTTTTAACTGAAAAGCCCATCTACTCAGAAAGCCCTATTATATGGATGCGATGGTAATGATTGTGCAGCCCTGAGCATTTGTTGAAACGGAAATAGGAACTTAAGGACAGGGCAGTTTTTACGAGATCAATTCGTCATGAGTAAGCCGCAGGGAAATTCCGTATACGTACATGCACATATGCGTTTATACCGTCCGTGTGATTGTGTTAATAATCACTATAGTCTTTTACGTTAGTAGACGTGCAGTGAGTACGTACTCGTACTCGCGGTTTTGTCCAGTTGGCTGCACTCGTACTCGTGAGAATGAATTTGTACTCGTACTCGTAATCGTACTCGTACTCACAGACTTTGAAATCTCTGATAGGGGCAAATGTAAAAGTTTTTGCTCGTATTCATGAAAAAGGACATGTGCTCGTACTCGTACTCACGAAACAGACAATGCCCCTGAACTCGTACTCATGGCATTGTAGTCACACTGCAAGTCTGGTTTATAATGAATGCTTCTTTTAGCTTGAGTCAGTTGACCACCTCATACTAAAAAGTCAGCAAAATGTTCCATCATTAACTAAATATAAAGAGAAATGAGGTAATATTCGCTTCCGCAAGAAAATCATTACAAGTCATGTCCACCAGCCCCCACTCCGACACCATAATCTCCGATTCATATCCGGCCGTGCAAAATCGACTTCCAATCTGTCTTTGAACTGTGAGTGGGATGAACAAGTCGGAAAGTGTCTTACGTCTTATTGAAATGAATATTTTTGGAAGATAATCCCATACAAGCTTCCACGTTAATGAAGCGTGTAAAAATAGGCCCTATCTATCATTCATGGCATGTTGTAATGACAAAATTTGACATCTGCTAGTCATTTAGGATTTACGTATATTAGACATACTTCCCTTTTTAGGATTCTGGAAGACTTCATGTACATTGTTCAAGGAACCTAACAGAAAAATGTTGTGGTGCAAAAAGTCTGTTGCAATTTGTTCCAAGTTGAGTGATAAAAGGTTAGATTGCCTAGCCTATCAAAATTGAGAGTCGCTTCCGACCTTCTAACTTGCTAACAGGATAACTGCCATCTACCACTCTGTTAAGGGTGAGCAGATTTGTGGGTTTGGGTGGGATGGCGGTAGTTGACAATGGACTAGAAGCACGCATAACCGACAAACCAAGAGACTCGCCACAAATAAACGATCTCTGTAAGCTTCAGAGACCATCATAAAGCTCTGTACTCTACTATTACAGAGATCTTTGCTCACCATAATGTTTGGCATCACTAACGCTAAAACCAAGATTTAACATCTTTTTTGCATTTTTTTTATTTTCAAGGAATCTTTCCAGAAACAAGTTAACCTCTATCTCAGAGAGAGCTTTCGAGCGCTTTGAAAGCATCGGTGTAATGTAAGAATATTTTCTTTTATTCCAATTATATGAGTAATTTCCTCCATTGTGTCCTTTATTGTACAAGTTTAAACGGTATCATATCTTCATCTTTTTTAATATTGTCCCACACTTCCGGATGTCAATGAACGTACACAGTTAAATGTACTTAATTCATTTTTTAAAGCTGAATAAGTTTTTTCCTCGTAAAAAAGTAATGATTTATTATTCTAATGCAATGAACCTTTAAAATTTGCAGCCTGTCAAAGCAAAGAGAAAAGCACACAACGTAAGAACAACATTACCATGGTTAAGTTTGACGATTGTGGTACTTCTAAGCCCCTTTCCGAGAAAGATGATGACTATACGAAATACGTCAGCTGCGTATTTTCTTAATTTGGGCTTTTAAATCTCTTCCTAATGGTATAAACAAAGAATTAGTTATCTACGACAAATAAAACCCGTAAATTTTGTTCTTTTTAACCCAAGTGCGGCTTCAAAGATCATTTTTAAACGTCTTGCTTGGGAAAAGGAAAATATTAAAAAAAAATTATACCTAGCTTAAAAGGTTTGGTCAATGTGTCAACAAAGATTAAAAGGACAAATTTAATTCTTTGTGAAGTGCGTTTAAACTTCTCATAAGGGCGCAATTAATGACAGTCACATTAAACTAATAGTCGACCATTAAGTCTTCCAAAGATTAGTTACAACGCAAAACTAACAGGTCAAGTCATGTTTCAAACAATTCAAGTTTTTAAAGAGGAGCAATAGATAATTAATCAAGTACCATTGAATAAAAACTGAAAACATAGGTTTTGCATGTTTAAAATGTGAGCATTATACTGACTATGAGTATTCATGAGTGTCCTTCTCCTACCGTGAGAAAGTTGTCTATTGTAACTTCCTTTAGGACAACTAAGTGTAATTGAAATTGCTTCTCAAATCCCCGAAGGCCATTGTGTCGCTCACTAGCTCCTATACAGAATCAACTTGACAGGTAGTAAGTCTCCGACAGGCTACTACATTAAACATAGTAGATTACGGTCTGTTCAGTGCACATTCAATGTCGTTTTACTTGAACATGGTTTAATTTTGTGTTGCAACCTCCCCAATGCTGTTTATACTCTGTACCGTGCCTAGTCTCCATCCATGGGGTCCTTCTTGGACGACCTCGTGTTATTTGTAAGTATTATCTCCATTTCTGTTGCGTTGTGTATACCTGCATGCGTAGGCAATATTTCTCGAGGATGCTTTCAGTTATGTATTGGTATTATATAAACAGTTCTCAATAGTCCACGACTTAAGCCATTTGATCAAGCCTTTTTGGTTACTAAGCAGTACATGCACTTTGTCATAAAAACAAACAGATCAAAATAAATCCACTTGTTAATAAAGCAAACAAAAATCTGCATAATTAGCACGTCTTTAGCTTCTAAATATTCTCTGTCACATCTGTTTGTAGAGATTCCTCTCTCTTTTCCTTTCATTCAACTGATATCCATTGGGTATATTTGTGTTTTGTTTTGACGAAGTTCCTTTTCTTCCATTCTTTATCTTCCTGTTTGCCTTTTCATTAAGTTGTCCATTACTTTTGGGGGTTGAGGATAGATATAATATCTTACTTCTCTGGCTACGCCAATGATAATTTCGAAGATATTTCACATACCACAACATGTTACACGTAGGATGGTCAACCCAGGGGTGTTGAAAATGTGTGCTCATCTTCTAGAGTAAGTGGAAAATACAAACTTTGAACATTAAATTTAAGGAATAAATCGCATTTGACGGACTAATATTGGTGAATAAACCGTCGAGACTCCAAATTTGGCAAATAACAGACGAGGCAAAGCCGAGTCCGTTATTTGCCAAATTTGGAGTCGAGACGGTTTATGAGACAATATTAGTCCGACAAATGTGGTTTAT